>WHVA01000373.1:0-115828 GCA_015179125.1 Gautieria morchelliformis | reverse complement strand
GTTAAGTGGGATTCTGAGGCGTACCATTCTGATCACGAATTTCCTGTCCAGACACTCGGTCGCCCCCAAGAAATGCCCCAGCTCTAGGGTCACGTTGGAACATGGCCATCCTTTGAAAATGAGCGGGTAACTACAGTAAGCGCCGTCAAAACAAACAAGCGCCCACCTGTACGGCACCAAACTGTAATCTAGTTAGACGCACACCCCACATGTGTGGTCTAAGTCTAACTAGCAAATTCCTCGTGGTAGGTCTATTCCGTAGTTTATTCCGCGAAACTGTGTCCAGGTAGTTCCCTTGACCTGTATAGCCCTGTGGTCCCCTGCTGTGTGTGTCTGTACGGCACCGTCCGCCGTCAAACTCCGCCACCACACCTCAAACCACATATGCTCGTCGTCGCTGACGGCGAGCACAACATTGTCTTTATAAATAATTACCCAGACATAAAAAATATATACAAATATGCTAAAAATCAGGAGATGACAAATATAGCTAGTTCGTCGTTCCGTCCTAAGCACCGATCCCGTGCTCGCCGTCTGCAACGGCGAGCAGGCCGTCTACTTCATAAATAAATAGCCAGATAATAAAAAAATACCATAATTTTTAGGAATTCAGGGACCTTGAATATAGAATTAGGTGGCATAAGCTCCAATCCGTGCTCGTCATTGCAAGAGGCCGTCTACCTCAAAACTAAATAGTCAGATAATAATAAAATACCATAATTTTCCTAAAAATTCAGACCTTAAATATCAAATTACGTGGAGTCGAAAACACAATCGTTCCGAGGAATGATGTGTGCGGCACCCAAAACCAGCAGAAAATCAATAAAAATTCAATTTCAAATATGAAATTACAGGGACTTGTCCCAAATAGGATTCCAAATGACGAAGGCAGTAAGAACCTGCCTCGCTGTCTCTTATTGTTAGTCTCGCTGATAGAAGCCTGAGAAGCCTCAGGCTGTTTATTACCAGTAGTGTCTTTCTTTTTCGGAGCAGCCTCAAAGCTACGAGCTATGGTAGGTATTGTGGGCTTGTAGTCATGCAACATATACCAGCTAGTAACGCTACATCTTCTTTATAATGTGCGTCGTTCGCGAATTAATAGGGATGCCAAAGCACTCACGGCATGTTGGCCAAAGGTATGTTCACATCTTCAATGCTCGATGTTTCTGACGGTTAAGTTGTCTGCTTTTGCGCATGGGGTCGCTGAACACTATGACCTATGACTCCTCTCGCTGTATCAGCCCTGAAATTTTATTCCGATGTCCCATCATCCATGGCAGCGACGTAGTTTCCTTTGCAGGGCAGATTTCTACCCATGGTCCACTCACAGAGGGTGCAACCTGTCAGAGAGGTTGACATTGGAGGCGGAGGGCATAGAAGTAAAGCAGATGCAGGTCCCCTGTGGCGAGTATGGGTGGTTTCCTGAGAGTATCGATTTGAAAGTGGAAGAATAATATGTTGTCTGGCAAATGTGTGTACTTCTGAGTGACAGCACGCAAGCCGACTCGCCTGACTGCGTTTTCTGCATGTAATGGAAAATGGTGCTTCTGATATATGCGCCTCCACTTATGGTAAGTCTGGAGGCGTCAAGTCATGAAGCAACTAAGTTGTAAAATCGATCCGCACAGCGTAGGATGAAACACCCTGCCAATACATCAGGCTAGGTTGAACCACCAGAAAATCAGCCACCTCACTGCTGTGAATTTAAATCATGTTTGACTGTTCGAGTCGATATCATAAGTCCGGTCCCTTGCTAGCTTGGACGTACTATTGTAACCTTAGCACTGTGCCTGTAACTAATTGCCATGCATCAATTTATTGGCATGTATTCTTCACTGGTTTTGAACCATATCTAGGTCCTATATGTCATCTGTACTAAGTGGTATCTGCGTATCTGCAGTGTTTCGTACCCCGTCTGGTGTTTACTGTAAAAGTTCGCTTTCCAACTGCAATAGCGCTCCCATTCACGACGCCACAGCGATGACGACGTTGGACAAGAGGCAGACTCAAGCAGAACCACAAGGACTGACTTGGTGCTTGGCCTCTTCTTTCCACACGTTGCAGCGCCGTTCCACTGCTTGGCTTCAAGTATATTTCTTGCCCTTGCTTTTGAAGCTGCCTCTCTGCTTCTTCCACAGTTCTTTGCCTCTTGTTAGAATTACTGTTCGCCTTGGACTCCGAGTTGGAGTCAGCAAGTCTGATTCAGAAGCTGCTGCAATCGCGCCGCCTCAACGCCACCTGTACCTTACACTAGCGCTTGCTATTTAGGTGGCGACAGCCGGTGTGTAGTCCCGGCCTAATACGCCTCGTTCGAGAGGTAGCTATGACGCGAGACCAATCTCAAGAAACCTTCACCCCGTAGTAATATTGCGTGACTGATCCTTGGATAGGTCCAGGCTCCCAAAAGTCACATGACCGGTCCATTGGTCAAAGCCAAGACCTACCAGCCTAAATTAGCAACGAAGTAGATAGCCATAATAGATATAGGATATGTTCGGCCCATCGCTAGTAGTCCCTCCTCACCGCTGCACACACGGCAACCTATAGAGGCCATCCCCTGTCTCAAAAAAACCCTAATAAATCTTAAAAATATTCGCATCTGTCATTCAATTCCCACAGAGCTGATCCGGCGTCACAAGAAGTGCGTGCTCGCTATGCACACACGAGCATGCAACTTTGCTCTACAGCTTCCGGAAAATTATGAAAAACACCAGAACAAATGATTTTATGACTAACAACTTATCACATTCAAAATTCATCATTAAGAACCTGTTTGGGGTAAAAGGACTGCGCCGTCCCTTCTCGACATCAGCAATAACCTCAGCTCCTCCCCTTCTTTCTCTTCCTTTGCTCTTGCCGTTGCCTCGACCGTTACTCTTTACCTTGTCCAATGGCTCATTCTCTTTATCAGTTCTTGCCTTAGATTTCTTCGTCGGCTGTGCTGTGATATCGTCTGTCGATTTGCGCTTCTTTGAAGCAGTTTTCGAGTTCTGCCCTCCACGGGCACATAAGGATCGTCCCCGCATTGAGCCTTCGCAAATTCCCTGCCTTGCGAGTGTCTTGTTCTTCCTGGGTAAGGCGTACCCAATGACAAGTTCCCTCACTAAGCGCGGCATGGACTTTATTTAAGTCGGCAATCCGGGTGATCTTTGAAGGGTTCGCGAACAGGATGTCCTTGGGCCAGCCAACCAAGTCAATGCCATGGGCTTCAACAAGCAGCCGTTCAAACTGAACATATTCCATATCCAGATCCGCCCAGCTGCTGCAGCTAAAGTGACAAATTAATAAGTAAAATGGACATCTATCAATCAGAACGTACCAAGGCCAGTTCTAATCAACTGCCGTATTTTCAGCCTTAGTTCACCAAGCCGCTCGTTGTGATTTAGTACCACTCCTAAGAATGTTAACAAATCAGCTGTTATGTGGTGCAGTAGCAGTGATAGGTCAGGTCCTTCTTACCTTCGGCACTTCGCAGTGTGTACATTTCGAATTCCCTTGACACCCTATCGGGGTCAAGTTTGAGAATGTTGACAAGGAATGACTCAGCCTTAGGCGTCATGATCACCGTCCCATCTTGGTGATGCTCATCTTTACCTTTGACCGTAAACATGAATACCTCTGTTGAGGTGCGAGCATTGAGATGATGCAACTAGAGATACCAATTAGCACAAGGAGATAGCTGAATGAAAATGAGTGCACCTCTTCTTCTATGCTAGTCAATACATGACGGGTGTCATGGAGTACACCTATGGGGCGAACATGAGGAGCCGTGTGGACATGGGCTCGTGTGGCTGTCAACCTGTTCGTAAGCAGCTCGCGGTCCTCTGCAACCAAGTCCTTGGCAAATTCTGGGCCACCAAGCCCTCGGATCCTCTCAACGACAAGTTTGATACGCTCATAGTCTTCAGGTGAATTTCCAAGTCTGTCCTGAAGTCAGTGTACCGCTATACATGTACATTATTGGATACTCTTACCCTGTTTCTCATTTTCCTTTTCTACCAGACAAATGGCATGTTGTGCCCCATTGAAGATGTTAGGGCTTCTTTTCATCCGGGAGAAACGTCCCCCTTGATGGACTTGCTCGAGGAAATATCTAGTGCTCTTCTTGTGTTCCAATGCGAGACGAGCCACCTCTCTGTCAACCATATCAAGGACCTCATTAACTGAATCACGGATATTCTGTCGTCTCGCCTTGGCGGCCTTTGAGGCAACTTTACGCTGCTGATACGAGAGGTTCTTGGATGGCCCTTTACGGGTTTTCAGGCGTGCCATTGGTGTGGCGAAGGTGTGTTGGGAGATGTCTTCGTGGTTTAAACCAAATTCACAGGCACGTGACTTGCAATAAAATAAAAGTGATCCAAACTCAATTCAAGACTATCAATTTCATACAAGTTTCTAGATAACTATTCCCAATTAGATCGCATCGTCAGTGGCAATGACAGTCTGAGTCAGTCTGACAAGGTCATCTATTTTATCAGATGGGATGCGCAGTACTCGCTCCATGTGGTTAAACATATCAGGCGTCCAAGAAGCCTGCTGGACAGCCTGCTGTAGCCAACGTACCGCATTGGTAAGAACCTTCTGGCTACTGTAGATCCTGTAAGTCTCCAAAAACTCCACCAGGGACGTTACAGCCATCTCGTTGGCATGTAAGGCTTCAATCCTGCCAAGATCGACTTCCTGCATTGCAGCCAATGTCTTGGCATCGTAGAATTCGTCCGAGCTTGATGGACTAGGGGCCTCGGCTGGGATGAACTGGCTGGTGCGGTATGCATTCAAGGACTCGTGGAAAGAGCGTGTAGGTGTCTGTGGATTCAGGGGCACATAAGAGTGGCTGGCACCTTTGCCGGCAAAGTTTGAGGACATAGGAGGGTAGGCATTGAGAGACTGGTGGGATGAACGAGAGGGGGTAATAGTTGTCAACTCGGGTTGTCGGCTGTGGTGGGATGAACGACCAGGTGTAATAGTTTGTAACTCAGGTTGTCGGCTCTGGTGGGATGAACGAGAGGGAGCAATAGTTGGTGACTCAGATTGTCGGTCTCGTGTGTGGGAGTGAGAAAACCCTATGGAATGTACATTAGCAAATGCTGCAACATGAACATGAAACTTACGTTTGAAGTATCCTGTATTTACAGTTCGCCGCTCCCACTCCTTAACCCAGGGAATAGCAAGTGTGGTCACGAAACGAGCACCAAGGTCATCTATAGCCTTGGAGACCAAATTGTCAGTCTTCAGCTTATGGTCGAACCAATCGGACACCCCAATAACTAGGTTCTTGCGCAGGGTGGCTGCATCCAATTGGTCTCCAGGACGGCATTCTGGGTGTAGTGAGAAGAGAATGCATGCTGAACCGCTGAGGCGGCTGTAGATGGCACACTAGCCACTTCTGTTAGTGTGCAACCCTAAATGAACAAAATAATTCTTACCGCGTCATCAATGTCTTGAAGGGCAATGGCGCGGTATTGCCTGCGCTCATCAGCATTGGAAATCCAACCCATTGGAAGCTCTTCAGCACTCATTCCAAAATCGTACGAAGCTCCCTGGCCAAAGCGACGTCGCGCCCGTTCTACGGCCAGATCCAATGCGTCCACTGTTCGTGGCTCATTCTCCTGCCATTTTCGTAGGGCGGATGGATGGGAGTGCTGAGGGTGGGTCGTGAAATCTGGATCAACTGGGGAGCGGTTGGCAGCACGAGACGGATAAGTCTGCCAGAGCATATCGAGGTTCCAGACAGCCTTGTTTGGTGAACACAACCGCCCACATGGACCAACATAGGTAACTACACAGCCGGGATGGCATTGGAGCTCCTTAGTAGAAATATAATAAATAATTGGTTACCCCTGCAAGTCTTCAAATGCGATGTCTGGAATTTGGCAAAGAGGCTAATTTCACCATTCTCCATTGTGTTGGAGTAACAAACACATGACTGCCCAAACACGTGACTACCTGCGCGTGATGCCGCAAGCTCGTTTGTTCTCTATATTTAGGTATATGCATCTCTGTTATGAGACACCCCTTTTGTTTTCTCTTTTATTCAGACAATTGTGATAGAAACTATAAGTAACAATAGTTAGGACCACTTTCCTCAGTCGTTTGACACGCCATCGCGTCCAAACACTGAGGTAAGAAACTCTTACAATTACTATGTATTTCCCATATTCACCTGTACACTATAGATTACTGCATCAGGTGAATAAATAGTCATTTGACACGCCATCGTGTCCAAATACTGAGATTACTGTATCAGTTATTGCGCAATCTTTACACATTGCAGTGTCACAGTTAACATGGCAATGGACAGGTGCATTGTATGCGCTTTCAATAATGAAATCACGACTCATGCTTTATAGACAAGAACAGCCTGGCATGCATTGTGCATTGCAAGTAGAGACTAACTAAGTAATGAGATCATTCATTGATAAACTGGAGATATAATCCTCCAGACGAGACATTTCTTCATTATCCTCATCATCCTCATCTTCATCCTCATCGTCCTCACGTGCTTTGGCTACTCCATGATGCGTAGCCTGGGAGGATGAAGGTAGCTTTATCGTTATTCGTGTAGTACCCAGTTGTGTACCAATCTCGGAGGAACCTGTGTAACCTGGTAAGGCAAACAGGGCCTTGAGCTTATGTCGGTGATAGTCATTGAGCCGTCGCCAAGTTTGGAGCTGCTCCTTAAGCTCTTCGCACAACAGTGGTTTGTGGGCCTGGAGATTATGGATCTGCATTTCGTATTCTGTTTCGCTATCATGGATCCAAGTGTTCAACCGTGCCACCTCCACATTCAACCGAGCTATTTCTTCTTTTGCACGTTCCAGTCGCAAACTATATATTGTCACTTGGCGATTGACTGTGTCAGCCCACGGAAGCTTACGGATGTCCTCTCGTGCTGCTGAGCGCAATAAGTCAAATTCTGCCAGGGTACCATATTCAACGACTTCCTGCCATTCGAGCCGGGGTCGTGGAGGAACTAGCTTGGCGGCTGCTTGATTATAACGCTTGAGAGCTGACTGGATAGCTTTGCATCGTGTCTGCAATGATTTGCTGATGTGTACCCGCAGCTTGTACCCTGTATTGTATTAGCTTGGATCCTATCACAACATTGGCAATTACGCACCAGTGCCAGACAAATTGGCCTTTGTGAGCTCAAACAGGCGTTGTACAACTAGGCCTTCAAGCTTATCAACTGCTAGCTGGTACTCCCGAATCTTGTTGTAGCTCATGGCCACCTCCCATTCATGGCATCCAGGAGTCCAGCGTTCAGCGATATCAAGAGTTTCTTCTATAGACATAACTTCCTTTTGCAGGAACTCATAGGCCTCCCATGCCTGTTGACGAATAGCTCTTACACGACTCGTGGGCGGTGTAAACTGGCAAGTTGCATCGAACATATGCCTTCACTCTAAGTTAATGCCTGAAAAAAGTGAACCAAGGAATAATAACATACTTTGCTAGCTGCATCTTTGTGAGAACCGTCACATATTGGCCCCTGGCTATATCACTGTCCGGCTCGATCTCTTTTGAAGCCAAATAGGTACGTTCCTGGTCCAGCCATTTCTGATAGTGTGTGTCGGCCACAGACTGATAACCAGTCAGTGCTGCAATTGCAACAGGCATGTCATGAATAAGACCAAGAGCTTGAGCATAGTTGTTGTATAGGAATGTCGCTGCTCGTGTAATTATAGACTGCTGGAGAAACACTAGATGATGCTACTTACATAGTAGTTCATATTTATCTTCATCGTGTTGGCGAAAATACATATCAATTGCCTGATGGCGATGGAATCGTGAAGTGTGGCGTATAGCACTTGCAAGCGCATTGGAACCCTTGAAGATACGTTCACATACCTCCAAGTCTTCGATGCCAAACCCGTGCAGATACAGGGGATGCCACTGTAACTGGCATCTCCGATTGTGTGCATATCCATGGAAAGCTGGTACTACAAAGCGGAGCTGTTTCTCTTGCGCATGTGCACCCAGCGAGCTGTTTTTGACAGTTGTGGCGAAAGAACAAGCGATGTCATACCCGATGGCCAGATTTGAGTCATACACTTCAATGATCTTGTTGAGGTGAGCCAGGGGGTACTTTGCCCTGGGTGAACATGTGAGTATAAATATTAGGATTTGAATTGCATACCCACAATTCCCCGCTACGGACCATGTCTGCAATGAGAATGATAAATCCATGGCGGCATGCAGATAAAAAAATGCCTGATTCATCAAATTCCTTGTAAGTGGCCTTGACAGCATCAGCATTTGCTGCCTTCCATCGGTCGGTGCATGTGGTATCTCCATACGTTGTATCCACCTGCTCGGCCTCCTGCCACAGAGTTGGACCTTTTGCCTTAGGGCGTTTCCTAACTTCATCCTTGAATTGATCAACCTGATCAACGGTGAGATAGTAGTCGCTTAGAAATGGCTTGTTGATATCTTGGCGACCAGACCGTGCGAGCCGTTTCAGCGAGTTGTTACCATCGAGAGCAAGAAGCATTGATGGCTGAAGCTCGGTCTCTCCATTGAGCTGGTCTAAGGGTAGATCATCAATTCCTTCTTGGCCACAGTTTGGCACTAACCTTGTGACAGCATGAGGGACACATGTGCTTCATTCGCCAATTGGGTGTATCATGGGACATAATTGCTTTTACCTTTGCATCTACATGTCGTAGTAGATCTAAGTATGTATCGAATGCCCGAGTGAATTGCTCCCGCAAGTAGCGTCGATAATTAATCTAGAAAAGAGCGGTCAATGACATTGGGTGTGATAACCAAAGAAAGGAATACCTTGCAGACATCACAAAGAACTCTTACCCATGCCTGGATACTCACGTGGGGACTTCGAAGACGCAGCCGACGAAATACCTCAAGTGTCGCAACTTCAAATGCCATCGACGGGTCGACAGGATTGCAGGAGATAATGCCATAGTGGATGAGTGTGACACTGATGTGAGAGACTCCGGAGATGTGGCTAAATTCTCGTTCCATGCAAGCTTCCAATGCAAAGGTGAGCAAGTGTCGACATTGATTCAGAGACTTACCGCCAATTCCCATAACACTCAAAATAAATTTCCCTCCACTAGTTTCTATGCGAGTTCCTCCGTGCTTCCAAAGTAAGTAGGCATCTGCTAAGGCAGGCATCTGTGCCTGCCATGCCTGATCTCGTCGATGTATCGCTTCTGCCCAAGTGCGCCCGTCTTTTTGCTTTCTATAGAGATTATTTGAGATAATGGAGTCTAAGAACAACGTGGAAAGGCTAACCTCATTCTAATATGCCGGTCATATTCACAAGTAGCCAAATACTCGCCTCCCTCATGGCTAATCTCTCGATTGTTATCAGGGCAGCCAATACCATCGATATTTTCGACCACATCTTCCCAGCCGTCCATCATAGTCTCATCATGGTTGCTGCGACCTATGTCTTGAGATACCTGTTCCAATGCGCGGCGAGTCGATTGATGAAGATCTTGACTTCGGCTCAGTAAGTCTTTCCTGTATATTAGGCATGGAACATCACCTTGATTATATTCTTGTCTCTTCTCGTCCCATCGTTCTGCGCTCACTCCAAGTTTGGCTCGCATGACCCGCTCATGTAAAATGCCTGTTCGAACAGGTGGCCGTGCACCTTCGCCAAGGGTGGTAACTTGATGGCGCACCCCGAGACGACTAATCTTGACACCTTGACTCAATTTGCTCTTAACCTTTCGACGGTGAGGAGCTGGTCTGAGCGCAGGCATAGCGCAAGAGAATCCAGGTATGGGATCACGTGATTGATGATTGATCTGCACATGATGCGTGTTCAAAGAAGACAATAATATCTTGTGAATCGTGTGATGCCTAAATCAGAGCTCATTGGATGTTATAAATCATTTGTTCTGGTGATTTTTCATAATTTTCCGGAAGCTGTAGAGCAAAGTTGCATGCTCGTCGTGTGCAATAGCGAGCACGCACTTCCTTGTGACGCCGGATCAGCTCTGTGGGAATTGAATGACAGATGCGAATATTTTTAAGATTTATTAGGGTTTTTTTGAGACAAGGGGATGGCCTCTATAGGTTGCCGTCGTGTGCAGCGGTGAGGAGGGACTACTAGCGATGGGCCGAACATATCCTATATCCTATTATGGCTATCTACTTCGTTGCTAAATTTAGGCTGGTAGGTCTTGGCTTTGACACAATGGACCGGTCATGTGACCTTTTGGGAGCCTGGACCTATCTCAAGGATCAGTCACGCAATATTACTACGGGGTGAAGGTTTTCTTGAGATTGGTCTCGCGTCATAGCTTACCTCTCGAACGAGGCCGTATTAGGCCGGGACTACACACCGGCTGTCGCCACCTAAATAGCAAGCGCTAGTGTAAGGTACAGGTGGCGTCGATATTGCCGGGACATACCTAGTCAACTTTGTTGGTGTTGTCACCAAGCTGGATTTTGGTCTTCCCGTCTGCATCCATCTTCGCAAAGTAACGCATAACTTGGCGGTGGCCCGGTATGGCAGACTGCAGAACAGGGAGCAGCTTAGGAGATCCATATGGAAGACTCACCCTGTCATGCTGCTGCAAGGCCGCAACAACAGTATGTCATAAATATGTCTAGTATTCACCTGGAGTACCAGGCGCTCTGCCACACCCTTCGAATTGTGGTATGCGTCGTACCGCTTTCAGCGACTCCATCAAAATCCTCGCCTGTCCACGTGAACCACAGTGCTGCCAGTTCCACACTTGAACGCAACAATTGTGGCCACTGTTCTGTCAACGTTGACCGTGTAGTACACGGGAGGTGGATTCCCGTGCGCCTGAATGCAGGTAATGCAGAAAGTGCCACTCTAACGGTGTGGTAGTACGTTTCGCCGAAACGTCACCATAACTCCTATTAGGCAAAGGTCATTTGCTTACGTGCTTCTGGTTAGCATGTTCAACGTCCAGCTGGTGTGATGATTTCCTAGGACCAATTGTACTGCACTCGGCAGTTCGTCGTGTACGTCGTTGATGACCGCGACGGATGTTTTGGCACGGTCTAGAGCAGCTACATGTCCAGCCCTCAGGAATTCGCAGCCCCCATTGACCAAACATGAGTCTTTTTCAGGCATTGGGGAAACTCATCGAGATCTGGGTTAAGAAACTCATCGTATTTGTAGGGAAAGCAGTTAAATGCCTGAGAGCCCTGCTTCTATATTGTGCACTCCCGGTCTTTCACAAACACTAGCTCTATAGGCCATAGTCCAGATCTCAGTATCTCGCCTTCCTCTAGCTCTGTAGACTACAACTCGTGGTCTCAAGAGGCACCGATCCTGTCCACCTGAGCAAAACCAATCGCAATGTCAGTGTCCACGAGTAGGCCTTGCAAAGCTATTAGGAATGTGTGTGTATGATTGTGAAGTCGACTTTTGGTGTCAGGACGTGTTGTGACTTCTTAACGTGCGTCCAGAAGGACCCATATGGCCACTGTCACTTTCGCTGTGTTTTTCTATCTTTCCTTTCATAGATGCCGAACGAGAATTTTACTCAAGGGCAAAGATCACCTATAAATACTCCAGTTTTGTGTATTTATCAAGTTATTTGACCGCTAATAATAAAAAATTTGGGGATTGTGAGATCCACGATAATACTTAGTCCCGATATTCACGTCACACACTCTGCCTTTCGGTCGGTGCCCTCACGGCAGCTTCCAATTCCTGGAATGTACCACTTTGAATGCACATCTCGCGGAACACTAAACGTACAAACGTATGAGTCATGGGAGCACGTTTGTGACACGGAAGTGATCGTACCTCCGCCTTCTTTTCGAATCAGATTGTATGGCGTATCAAACTCGACAATACGTCCTTTGTCCAGAACAATAAGGCGATCGAACTAAACAAAATTGTATCGGTCATCTGAAGAAGCTTGTCAACATATAAACGTACGTCTATGATCGTACCCAGACGGTGCGCAATGGTGAGGAGTAACGAGCGGTTGAACTCCTCCCGGATAGCGGCCTGTATTTTGACGTCTGCAGCCTATGATTGAAGGGTTGATCAGGCGCTCTCTCGTGGGTAAAGTGTTCTGTCAACACTTACCTTATCAATGGAGCTTGTTGCCTCATCAAGGATGACCATTCCGCTTTGTCTCAACAACGCACGCGCCATGGCCAAAAGTTGCCTCTGTCCACTGCTGAAATTTTGCCCGCCGGCTGAAACAGTAGTGTCTAACTTGATGGTGACTTTGCTTTCTACATCACTTTGCGTGGCAGTGTCGGATCCTGCGGGGGAAGAAGCGATAGTTTCGTCCTGGTCTTCATGTATTGATGGAGCACGCGAGGGTACTCGAGAGGACCTTTGGGAGCCCTGGCTGATTAGGTGAACACGGGCCAGTGCGTCCAGACATTCCGCATCAGAATGCTCGTTAAAGGGGTCCAGATTATCCCTGAAATAAGTGACATCGTCATCGTATCGTTGCGGCACAATCCTAAGGACATAGTGACAGACCGTATCGTGCCTGCAAAGAGTGTCGCATCTTGTGGGATGAATGTCACCCTCGAGCGGAGGTCACGAGTTCCGATACTTGTGATATCGATACCGTCCATTATGATCCTCCCATTGGTGGGCTCAACAAACCTGAGGAGACTCATTGCCTAAGTAGGATATTGGAGTTTGTATCAGGCTGGCGTGGGTATTACAACTCTTTCAGGACTTACCAAGGTTGATTTCCCACAACCAGTGCGGCCCAAGAGTCCCACTCGCTCCCTGGCCTTTAGGGAGAAAGAGATACCATGTAGGACAGAGGGCAAGTCAGGGGCGTATTTCACTTCGAGATTGTCGACGACCAGCATCGAGTCTGAGTCTGAGCTAGATGGCCAATATGCAGGTACTCGATGGTTTTCAATGATTGCCGGGGGCTCTTTCGGTATATCAAGGTACTCGACGACTCGTTCCACCGAACTATTGGGTATATCGATTAAGCAAGCTTCGGTGTTGTCAAACAAAAGCTTACTTCAAGCACAGCTCGAGTTCAGTGAAACCCCTGCAGGTCCAATAGACACTACTCGAGAATGTCATGGCACTGGCGATGGACAATGCTGCGTATCCCACAGGGACGAACCCCGCGAGTACGAACATGGTCGAGGCGAAGACGCTCACGGCTCCTAGCACGTCGAATTGAAGCAGTAGCCCTTAAAATACGGTAAGTCATACAAAATAAGGATACCTCATGATATACGACGCACAGCGGTTCAACATCCATGTGAAATACCAGAACCTTTGACTCGTATCCACGCGTTTGTAATGCCCTTGAAGGAACTGACGTTCGGCAGAGAATGCACGGACTAAGGATCGGATTAGCTAAGTCATTGTGTCACAAGTTGCGACTATGCGTTACCAGTAACAATCCCGCTGACCAGGTCACTAAATCCTGCAAGAATTGGCGACCGCGACGTTGATTCCATCCGTCGCAAGTCACGACCAGTGGCTAGGTAGCCAATACTCAACTGGACATAGCAATAGGCGAGGAGCGCGCCGACTGGAAGGAACCATGGCACTACAAAGGTCACGGTAATCACTGCACCCAAGAACGAAGCCACGGACGTGGTCACGTGATGTACCATAAAGGGCAACATGCCGTCGACTGTGTCGAAGTCTTTCCCAAACCTGTTCAGAATCCTACCCGTTGGAGTGGTGTCAAAGAATCGGAAGGTCGCCTCGCTCAGGCTGTTTAGTAAGCTTTTGAATAACACCACCCCTAACGACGATACTTTAGAAAGATCAGAGGCGGGTATGCGTATGACCCTCACCACTGCGGAGACCTCCAGTGAACAGAAACCACTGAGCAGCAACACCAACGAGAGCAGCGGTCAGTCCGATAGCGGAGTACACGCCCACGTAGAATAAAGGGTGTACAGTCGCATCCGGAAGTTGGTTGGTAACAAAACCATCCGCTACTGTTAGGTTGTCCAGGACAAGTCGGTGTTTCATCGGCCATGGCTCAGTAAGAACTTGAAAATGACTGGCTGTGAAAGAGAGTGAGGACGCGAGGATGGATTCCGCAGGCTGTTTATAAGCCTATTGCTGCTAACTCAGAATAGGAAGGAGATAAAAGAAACGACAAGGTGGCACTCACGGTGCCCCAGATGCTCATCCACACTCTTGTTCCGACGTCACATGCTTCTCCGGCAATGATGCCCAATATAACGATCACCCAAGTCCAGTAGGATCTGCGTGCCCACCTCAACAACCTGCGGGACAGGCCATCTTCAAATCACTTACGATGCTTTAAGGTACGTCTTGTAAATGGACCACTTGACATTGCCTTCCGACCGCACTTCCTCCTCGACCAGTTTCTTCGCTTGCTTTGGTTTTCCATCCCCGTCAGTAGCCTCCTGGGTCTTCCCATCCGTCTTCTGGTCTTCCGCCGTCTCCTTCGCCTGTTGATCAGCCACATCGTGCGCGATGTAGTCAAGGAGGCCTTGCTCCTTCAGCTCCTCAACTGTTCCCTGTCGCTGAATCCTGCCGTCCGACATTTGAATCAGATAGTGTGTTCCTGGAAGCACGAGTTCAACGTGATGAGTAACGAGCAGCACGGTTCGGTGAGCAACAAGAGGTCCTCTGAGAAGGTGGTCAAACAAGAATCGTGCAGTGTGACTGTCCTGCATAAGAATTTATCAGAATCATACAGCAACGGGGTACAAATCCGGTATGATCCTTACAACAGCACTAACAATGCCGGTCAGGACGGATGTACAATCAGTCGAGTAATCAGGCTACACACCTAAAGATGTCATCCAAAATGATATACTGCGTGGGGGCGTAAATGGTACGAGCAAGCGCAACTCTACGTCTTGATCAATGGGAGACTCTGCGTCTATGACCAAATATTTACCTCGCCTTCTGGCCTCCAGAAAGAGAAACGCCTTTGGACCCAATCTCGGTACGGTCACCATCTTCCAAAGCTTGGAAATCGGGGTTCAGGGCGCAAGCTTCCACAACGGCATCGTATCGCTCTTGGTCGAACGGGTATTCAAAAATGATATTGTCCTACGAGGCACCATACGTGAATTTCTGCCTCAATCTTAGACAAGGATGATGCCCTCGTACCTTGATACTTTGCTGCTGCAACCATGGTGTTTGCGCAGCGTATGAGATAGAATTGCGAAGGCCATGTTCGTCTACGACAGTTGGGTTCTTGGGGATCGATGAACTACCCGAAACTCTCTCCATTTCACCTAGCAAGGCCATCTTCCAGACATATGTCAGTCATCGGCTATTCAGCGCCGCAAAGCGATGGGTTACTATACCAGAAGCGCTGTCTTTCCAGACGCGGTAGGGCCAGTCACAACCTGCATCCATGAACTTCAGTGTCGAAACCATGGAAGAACAAGCTCAATGAAACATACGGTCAACTTCCGGGGGACAATTTTGACGCTGATATCTTTCAACTCAAACACCTGCTCGACCTGATCCACAGCAGTCCGAGTGGATACAGAAGCCGTAGCAGTAGCTTCATCTCCGGCCCCGGTGTCGCTGGTCGAGGATGGAGTGGTGCTGGAGGTAGGCGTCGTTTTATCAGACTTGGTTGCTCCACCCATCGTCCATTTGAATGTACCGTGTTCGATGCTAAGCTCTTCGGGCTCCTTACTGGGGGGACGTGTGAGTCCGCTGATATCCTTTGGAACTTCGCCTTCATCAAAGAACGCCTTCAAACGCCCCAAACTGACTTTTGTCTACAAGTGTAACCACGATGTAAGTATATCCTCGCCCGCTAGCTTATGGAGGAAGACAAACTTGAGTGAAGGTGACCATTGCGTATGGCAAAATGGACAACGGAGCTCTCAACATGTCGAACAATCTAATAGCCTGCGGTTATGTCAGATGTGCTTGGCGGATGGACTGAGCAGGCACATACTGTGAATGCAACAGAGACAGATAGCTCATGGCCCGTTACCACGAAAGTGAAAAAGGATGCGACGGAGATCATAGTTGGAACAAAAAGCCATAGGAGACTATAGCATATATTGACATTCCGGGCTGTGTAAAGATGTCAGTACCGAAACGCGATGGTATGAGTATAACTGCACCTTTCTTAAGCCACTTTATTTCGACCATTCTGGCGTCGATGATTTTTTTTATCCACTGTTCCTCCCAGGCAAAGAACTTGATAAACTTGATCTGTGAAAAAGTCTCAGGCACGACCAAGGTTAGAAAGATGCCAGCAACGAACAGAACCGAACATCTCGTTGACAAGCTTCATCCGGTTGTCCTTAGCAGCGAGTGTACCCTTGGTAATCCGCATGACCATGGAAGCGAGGAGTTGCGACAAGGGGACCGCAACCACCAATGAAGCAAAACCAGCGAATGCCGATATGCCGAGCAGGCTAGAAAATAGTGGATACGATGAAATCTCACTCGGCGGGGACGCAATACACTCACTTGTACAAGTAGATGCACGAGACCACCAATTGAAGGGGCGCAGCCTACGTTAATCATTCTAAGTCATCAAGGCAGGTACGAGGACACAGGAGGCGTACGTAGATATGCGGCATTCCCACGACCTGGTTCATAATCTTTTGACTGGCATGGCAAAGTTTTAGCGTGGAGCAAAGTGGGCAACTGTGCAGTCAAATCCTACGCGTCGATACCCATTAGGTTGACTATCTTGCCAACGTCTGCCCCCGTGTTGTCTTCTTCCTTACCCTTGTCCTTGTCCTTGTCCTTGTCCTTGTCCATGTCCTTGTCCTTGTTGTCCTTTCCATTAGCGATGCTTTTACCGTCGTCTTTCCCATTGGACTCGGCAGAATCTTTCTTTGTTCCAGGCGCGACCACGCCACTCTGATCTACGATTCGAAGAGCCTTGTCGTAAATGGCCGCACTGAGTTGAGTACCGATTCGTGAGCTGGCCCTAAATCGTGCCATGAGCTTCCTTCTGTCAACATAGTGCGTGGTTTAAGCGTACCTTCGGCCATACCAAAGATGCTGTAAGTCAGCCTGGGTCTAGATATATAACGAGGTCAGAGACTGCCCCACATGGAAGAAAAAAATGGACCTTGAGCATACTCGCAGCAAAGGCAAGCACAGCATACAAGTAAAGCCGATCTCTGGACCCGGGCTCGGGATGCTCTAGTAGCTGAAGAATACGCCTGTATAAAGTTATGAGCATTATATAGTGAAAGACAAAAGATATAGCGACATAAGGAAGTATGGTCCAGCGAAATCAAAGACGACGCTAACTTCTGTCAGGACAAAGTCGATGATAAGATCCATCGAGTTGGCGCGTAGTAGTCGCCACAAAATGCTCGACCCACTTCGGAATCTAGTCAGCGAGATCGGATGCCATGCTATAGACGCGCTGCCTACGGAGTCTGTCTATAAATGAAGAACGTAGGTCTCGTCTTGAGCGTTGGCGAGATATCCCATACATCGTCATCGCTTGCACAAAATGTCAGACAAAATTGGAGAGAGATATGTTATCATACATACTTGAGGGTCTTATCTGTTCCCTGAGTAGGAAAGCGTATTTACGGTAAGTTGCCTTAGAAACCTGAAAACTAACGCACGACGATGACCAGTGGGCGAACCCCTAGCAGACAAGTGAGAAGATGGCTTGAGGTTTAAATTTTAGCATGACATACATGAAAATGTAATCCATTTGATGAAAAGGATATAATCCTCGGGGAGGGTATCGGCTGTGTATGATGTCAGTCGAGTAGGCCACGTTGTGTGCTGTGAGTATGTCGGCCTACCATTGTCTGCGTATCCACTGGTTTAACTTGTACATTCAAGGGAAGGCTCACGATTAGGACTAGGAGAGCAACCACAATGCCGAGGTGCACGCTCTCAATAGCGAGGACCTGGTCCAACGGCAAGGGTGCCCCTAACGTCCGAGAGGCGTAGAGCTGTCCTCCGAGGGTCAAGATACCACCCGCTAGGTGTAATATGAAAAGGATGAATAGGTCGTAGGGGGGCGTTATAGGCGGCCGATGTAAGATGCGACCGAACGCGTAAGCCCATGTGACCGAGATGAGGAGGGGTATCCACTGTAAAAAGTCCACCAAGCGCGTAGCTGGTGCGTGCCGAATGGCGTGGATGGCGTTCATGATACCCAAGGCGAGCCAGGCTGTGAGTTCGACCAGTGCGAGAGCTGCAAACAGCGTGGTGCGCCATCGTGGCGCAGTGACATTTGTTGACAATTGCTCAGAAGGAGTCGTCTCGCTCGCATCCTCGAGCACGAACTGGCGTTCCAGCTCCTGCGCCTCCGAGACTGTAAGAGTAGGCAAGAAGGGGGCTCGAATGCGTGCAAGTACTTTGGAGACGAGACGTGGAACAGGAATCGGCAACGAAGACACGATAAGTAGCGCGACAAAGACAATTGCAGGGAGCGTAGACCACAGCTCCCTGACGCATGGGTTGGTCAAGTCGCCTCTGCAGACATTCATGGTAGTAGGACAGATGAGCCAAGGTCTCTGTGACCCACGCTGCTTTTATTTGATTTACTTTCTGATATCGGCCTCTCGAGTCCTAAACCCATATGCCAAATAATGCCAATTACTGAATCAGGGTCTGCTTATCTCGAGTGTTGTGACATGCCGATGAACGGCGTCCCTACGGGGTCTGCTGCCGACGATTAGCGAACGTCACATTTATGAGTGAACGCCGAGCGTGCCTGGGTGCAGCATGAACGATTTCACACTCGAGTACACCGCTACCGGTGCCTGGATATTAGTAGGTCTCACAAATCAGTTCAGGGTAACCTATTTCCGAAGCTTACAAACGACAGTCGAAATATCGAAACTCCGCCAATCTCTGTCAGCCTCGCGTCAGGCTTTATAAGGCTCAGCCTCTTGCTACACTCACCATCACCCCCCAAATCAATGTGAGTATGCTACTATGGAATCTTTCTGGGTGTCTGGCTCGTCCTTGCGATGATTTTGGAGCCGGACAGCAAAAATTGGATGGATGCTTTGTTGTTAGGTTGGATGGTGTTAAGGATGCTGACTTAAGATTTCTTTTTCAGAGATATTCATAATGGGGCGTCGACCCGCTCGCTGCTATCGCTATTGCAAAAACAAGCCTTATCCAAAGTCGCGGTATAACCGTGGTGTCCCGGATCCCAAGGTACTAGTCATCCGGTCACTGCATCGAATTGAACTTACAGGCCACTTTAGATCCGTATCTACGATTTGGGCCGTAAAAGGGCATCCGTCGAAGATTTCCCTTTCTGCTGCCATCTCGTTTCCGACGAGTATGAGCAGTTGTCCAGCGAGGCGCTCGAAGCTGCGCGTATTTGCGCCAACAAATACGTCACCAAGACATCAGGGAAGGACTCCTTCCATCTCCGTGTTCGCGTACACCCTTTCCATGTTATCCGTATCAACAAGATGTTGAGTTGTGCGGGAGCTGACAGGTCAGGTTTCTTCTGATACAGTACGAGTGGTGACGACTGAACAATAGTCCTTCATAGGCTTCAGACTGGTATGCGTGGCGCTTGGGGAAAGCCCTATGGCACGGTTGCTCGCGTAAACATTGGCCAGATCATCCTATCCATTCGTTGCAAGGACGCGAACGCCCCTGTTATCCAAGAAGCTCTTCGCCGCGCTCGTTACAAGTTCCCTGGCCGCCAGAAGATCATCGTTAGCCGCAAGTGGGGATTCACTAACGTAAACAGGGAGGATTACATGCGGCTCAAGGAAGAGAAGAAGGTTTACCAGTATGTAACGTTGCTTGCTGCGGTTATCCATATATCTTACCTGGTCGTGTAGGGATGGAGCTTATGTTCAGTTCATTCGTGAGAAGGGGCCTTTAGCAGACAACCTACGCGCCCAGCTCAAGGCGTGAGGTCCCGTCGTGATCCGTGCTGTACATCCTATATCCTCATTTGATGCAATCTAGTTTGCTCGTCAGGATCAGGTAACTTTTTTCTCGTTTGTCAGTCTGTACTCGCCTTGTGTGAAGTCTCCTTTTCACCTGTCCGCATGCCTCATATTCACTACGTTGTTCTTATCCCGTGGGCAACGGAAGGGGAAACGGGGCAAAGATTGAACATCCAGTACATGGTAGTCTACTAACTATCTTCCACCTGGCGCAGGGATCGATTCCGTGTGTCCTGTGGATATTGGGAACATCAATTTATAGTATATGTCGGTACATACTGTATCCCTTGACCATTTCTGTCAGTATATGTCCCTAAGTGGCGCACTAAGTTACATTTGCAACACCCCATCGAAATTCAGCTAGTGCCCGAACGGTTATGGCTAACCTATTTTATGTTCGCACCCGTACCCCATTATTATACTCTTACCGAAGCTGAGATCAAATCGCTTTCAAGGTTTGTGATGTTGACCCATTTACGGTAGACTTTGCTCAAATAGCTCGAGACTGACTTGGTCTGCTACCATGATGAACGACGTTTGCAGTGTCCACGTCACCGATTCTTGCCTGAGGGAGCTTTGCGCCACTCTCCCTGCAACTATGTTTGTCGCGCTCTCCCTCGTGGTTTCGCTACCAACTTATCCGTCTGCCCCATCATCTGCTCCGTTCCAACCTACCAAGCTTATCCAGGTTCGCGGCCTCCACTCCAGCTAAGTAGATGTCAAGGGGGCACCAAAACGCAGGAACTTTGATCAGTTACTATTGCCATCTCAATGGTAACTGATCAAAGTTCCCTGTCCTTGGATCCCACATTGCCTTATGGTGGCATTGCAATGTCAATTCTCGCTGCAGGACACATGTAACCCTCCTCATTCTCCGCCAACCACTATCGCGCCCCGTGGCTTCCACACAGTGACCCTCTCGCGTTGGCGCCGCTGTCAATGCGCATTGTTTGTGGGCTTACCACTAGTAGTACTAGCAGAATTCATAGCGTGGCTCGTCATAGGCACAAAAAATGCCGTCCAAGGTGCACTCGGTCCTTCATTTATCTTCTTGTGCATTCCATTCCTTGCCTCATTCACTTGGGGATATGCCTTGATCCGGTCAGTACATCGACCACCCGCCACGGCCCCCTTTGACTTATTTATCCTATTCATACTATACTTGTGTGGCGGCACCTTGCGCTATCATCGATGTAAGTCTTGTACGGATGAACTCTGTGTAGAAACT
This sequence comes from Gautieria morchelliformis, assembly GCA_015179125.1. Lineage (NCBI taxonomy): Eukaryota > Fungi > Basidiomycota > Agaricomycetes > Gomphales > Gomphaceae > Gautieria > Gautieria morchelliformis. The sequence continues at coordinate 94,770 of WHVA01000373.1, read as the reverse complement.
GACGTTTGTCACTTGTTCAGTTTGATCGTCTCATTGTAACGGACCAGGGGCGGATCGTGGAGTTCGATACCCCTCTCAATCTGATTCAAAAGCAAGGAGGCATGTATCGCGACGTGGATATATTTTACGAGTTAAACGAATTATTAAACTGCTCTATCTGTACAGTGTTCCGCGGGATGTGCATACAAAGCGGCACATACAAGTATCTGGAGGCTGCAGCACGGGCGCGGGCTCATGCCCAACACTAGGATTCCGTTGAAATATCAGGCAGGTACTATCCATGTTTGTCGGACGTCGCACCCAGCTCGGGCCTTTAATTCACGGTCATTTTGCGGTGCTTCGCAGCATTAAACTTCGCGTTTAGTAAGTTAGTATTGTATGGGACTTTTGACTAGTCCCAGCTCGAGAGACAGTGAAATGCAATTCGGTTGACCGTGTGACATGTTCAATGAGGTTGAGTTAGCTGGCTACTACAGTAAGTAGTTTTGTAAAATTTTAAATGCCCTGGCTCGAAATGGAAAGTTCAGTGAAGATCGTCACGTTGGCATGAGCCTTCACACCGGGTGCACTGCGAGTAATCATTGCGTGTTTTGAGCCCTTCGAGTAATTAGCTCCAGGAGACTACGTCCATCCAGCTTTCTCACACCACCATATACTTCTTTTCTCTCAACTGCCGATAAGTTGGCCCCTCTATGAACGTAGGGCTTCAGCTGTGAGAATATCATGAAAACCGCTACAACTAAAGCTGAGTAGCCAGCACACACCGGCGAGTTGATTATATTTTCAATGGCAGGCGCAACAAAATATCGCACTTTCTCGTCAATAAGGCGATACTTGGCCTTTCCACTGATAACATGCTTCCCTGGCGCACCAGTACGGTGACCTCCAGGTAAGAATGCCGCTCGCGTTCCTGTTAAATAGGGCTTAGTAAAAATCATTGGGAATAGACGTTTATAATCACACCTTTGTAATAATCCTTATTGCCTCGTTTGGGTGTTAAAGGACGTCGAGAGGCTTTGCTCAACTTCACGAGCGTCGGAAACATGACGTGCGGAGTTGCAAAATTTCTCTCTAATGCCTAAAAGACAGCCGAAGGGAGGACGAAGTACAGCACATCGGCATAAGATTAAAAGAGTGAAAGGTTCTAGATATACCGAGGAAAGGCCGATATCCGCAACCGATGGACCGGACAGTAGCGACGAAGAGGAGGAAGTAGAAGAGGAGATTCAAGGTACGTGATCAGCAGAGCATGTTTTCTGATATGGCTGTATCCAACATTTATAACTTAGATATTCCTGTCGCAATGTGGGTAAGTTCCTTGCCTGTATCGCAAATATCTCGTTGAATCTCAGCCTCAGGATTTTGATCATTGCGACCCACGTAGATGCAGCGGCAAAAAGCTGTCTAGACTAGGTCTCATCAAGGCTTTAAGAGTTGGTCAACGGTTTCACGGAATAGTTGTAACGTTAGTTGGACATGGCCCCCATCATAGTCCTGTTAGTTAATATTACTCTGCAGCCCTGAAGGCAGGGAGCCAGTGTCACCATCAGATCGTGAAATCATCACAGAAGCGGGCCTTGCAGTCGTCGAATGCTCCTGGGCTCGACTAAATGACGTACCATTTTCCAAGATCCGCTCACCCCATGAACGTCTCCGTGAGCTTCTTGTCTTTGGCACAATCGCGAAGTCTACTGATGTTTGCTACGTTAGTACCTTATTTGATTGCCACCAACCCTGTTAATTACGGTAAGCCATGGCGATTGAACTGTGTAGAAGCGCTTGCCGCTGCATTCTATATCACTGGTTTCGATCGACACGCAGAGCAGTTGCTCGAGAAGTTCTCCTGGGGACACTCATTCTGGGAAGTCAATCAGTGAGCACTTCTACGGTACCTATGAAAGAAAGGATTAATGACACCTTGACATTTATAGACAGTTAATAGAGCGTTATCGTACTTGCAGCACTGCAGCACAAGTTGTTGAGATGCAGGAGCAAATCATCTCGGATGCCGAAGCCGATTATACAGAGAGCCGGCGTAAAGGTTGGCCAGATCCTCGCGCGATTGTCATTGTTTGGTCTCAATTATATGCACAGCTCGCGAAGAGGAAGGTGGGGATCTTCTGGTTGCAAACCCAAACCATGCCGGACGTTCTTCCTTTTACCCGGAGGCGGACTCCGAGTCATGTTCGGATGATAGCAAGGCGGCCCTTCGTCCTCCCGAAGACGAAGTCGTGATGAATGCTTTGGAGTTCACGTTGTCGTCCAAACTGGTACTTGAAGTGTGAAACAACCATTTGTAATGTAGGATACGAGGCTGCGGCGGCTTATAGAGGTAGACGTGGTCTTCTTGGCCCATTTCCCTGTCCATCCAAGTGACCTATATGGCACTTTTGGAATTAAAAGCAGCCTTTGAGCGAAGAGTATTTGCGAAGATAGTGTCGGTCATCCTGTACTTATATTGGCTCTATTATCATTTAATTCGTTCGTCCTGGGCTCAGAGCTTGAAGGTATCCAGTAAGTAATCCAGGTGTAAAGGGTCCAATTCTCTGAACTCCATGCGCATGTCGAGTAGTCAAGCTATCTGTTACTGTTTTCGTGTCACCTTGATATCAAGCCTATGATGTAGTTCCCTAAAGTTACTTTGTATATCTGCGTGATACCCTGTTTGAATCGTTTTCAGGGGCTGTAAATGCCCATATCATTGTAGTAGTAAGCCAGCTTGCATTTCTTCTATTCTGAAGACCGCGACGTGCCTTATTGAGCTAGCTATAAGCTTGCACCACACTCACTACCAAGAACGCCGGATATCGCAAGAGGGCTCTGCTGGAGGCTGGTACTGATAGTAGTACTTAGTGAAGAATTTGAAATTTGATTAGACTCGAACCAAATCTCGCTACTTATGGTAACGATTAGAAGAAGTCGTTCTGAAGAACAAGCCAAACGATTGTTTCGTGATCACGTGATACGACGCGTTCAAGTTCAAACCATCACAGCTACCCACATCCCAGCCCCACGAGTGCCCCACGTGTTGTCACGACCATGGCTGCTAAAGTCAAGGTCGCCGCTCGCCTTAGACCATTTATCGATGCCGAGCACCCTGATAATGCTGTTATTGTCTCACCCTCTGAGGGTTCGATTTCCATCACGAACCCTCGTAATGCTACTGAACGGTTCAAGTTTTCTTTCACTTCGTGCTACGACCAGTCTGCCTCTCAGGAGGAAATATTCGAAAAAGATGTCAGACCGCTGGTGGATCATGTTTTCAGTGGCTTAGTGTACGTGCCTCACAATCATTGTCGATCTGGCTGCCAATGCGTGCATGCTGCCTCTAAGAACATTCTATTTTCTTTGTTACTTTGAAGTTATATTCATGCAAAGATTTATTGTGATTTAGCTGCACCGTATTTGCGTATGGCGTCACCAGTTCAGGCAAAACGCACACTATTCAGGGCAGCCTAGCTGCGCCTGGTATCATTCCCCGAGTCGTGAAAGTAAGCATCAGGCGTTTCTCCTGTCACCCACAACATTGAAATTCTGGCTTCAATAGGCTCTCATTGACCAGAAGAACAGGCTACAGCTATGTTCAGTAGCAATGACGGTTTCTTACATGGAAATCTACAAAGATGATGTCTACGATCTCCTTGTCACAAGAGAAAATGCATGTCTTTTTGCAAATCGCTCGTTTTCACACTCACGGTGTATCTTAGGCTCCTAAGTTACCTATCCGAGAGGATCCAACGGGGAAGATTGTGGTCGCCAATCTTTCTGACAAACCAATCACTTCCTTTCAGGAATTTGATAGGCTATACTCACATGCATGTAAATCTCGTTCAACTGGCGCGACCAATTTCAATCACGCTTCATCTCGTTCTCACGCAATATTGGCAATCACGGTTACCAGAGTAGACGTTGTTGAACAGAAAGGTGCAGTATCCCACAGACGTCTCGGCTTCATATTCTGAATACATGACACAGTTCTGACCGGAAGGATTAACCTGGTGGACCTAGCAGGGTCAGAGAATAACAAGGTTTGCACCGCTCTGTGCCACCCTAGAAGCTGAGTTAATCTCATACCAGCTAACTGGGAACGATCCTGCGAGGATGGCTGAGTCTGCGGCTATCAATAAGAGCTTGGCTGTTCTTGGACAGGTCGTTCACGCTTTAAATACCGGCGCTGTTCGTTACTCAGCATGCCGCTCTCGTTTTCTACTGATGCATATAGACCAGGCCAGGATACCGTACCGTGACTCAAAGCTCACCCGTATTCTTCAGGATGCGCTTGGTGGATCCTCAATTGGCCTTCTTATATGCAACCTAGCACCAGGCCTGAAATTTAGGCAGGATACCCTCAACACACTTAAGTTAGTATTTGCTTGTCTGACCAGAGGTAATATAATGTTAGTTCCATCTAGCTTTGCTTCCCGTACGAAGGAGATCGAGAATAAGCCGACGGTGAATGTAAAAGGTATACAGACAACGGTGATACCAGAAGACCTGGACTAAGTTTATCTATCACTTTAGACAACCGTCCTCCCCACAAACCTCACCTTGCAGCAGGCCCACCAGTTGCTACACGTCTTCCTCTTATACCCCGTGCCGTTCCTGGGCCTTCGCGAATGTCCATGGGCGGACCAATTTATCAGACTCTGGCAATCCCGAGCATCGGCGGTTTCGGTTTCAATGGAGCTGGCCGTAATTCAATAGGTGGTCTAGCACAAGTCAGTGAAGCCGTTACAAAGCCGCAAACACACGAACAGATGGACATTGATGAAAAAGTTGGTGCAATATGCTCATATGGAAGTTCGCTTAGGCTGACGCCACTGCCTCAGATATCTCGCGCTGTCCAGCAAGAAGTTGACCGGCGGCTTGCCGAGCGTGAAGCACAGGAGCGCCAAAGACTCGAGGAACTGGAACGTCAAGAACGCGAACGCGCAGCCGAACGTGAACGACAAGATGATGAGCAGCGCGCTTTGTTGATGAAAAAACATGATGAATTGAACAAGCTCCTGAAGAAGACATTGCGTAAAGCGGAGAAGGAAAAGTGTGTAAAATCACAACAGTGTCGTCCCAAACTGACGTCTTAACTTAACAGTCAAAGACCGGCAGAAAATGCTGCCAGTGAACAAGAGAAAGCACTTAGTCCAAAGAAAGCCAAGAAACTGGCCATGGCATATGTTTCCCTTGGTCGAGAATACCTACAATGGTAACAAGCATTTGCATTCCTCACATCGATCCAAGGCCTGATTATTACACAGCAAAGATCCAGACTACAGCGGAGCGCTCAAACTTTGGCTGCAAGCCGAGTCATATGTACCAGAAAATAAAGCATTGAAGAAACGGTGAGTCGTATCAGTACATGGTGACTTCGCACTTCTAAGTCTGCATATAGAATCACGGAGTTACAAGTAGCGATACGGGAAGGAGTGTCTTATCGACTGGGCAAGCGTCAGAGGGAACCGCCTGACATCATAGAGTCACCGTGCTCGAGCTCGCCATCTGGATCGCGGGACCATAAGGAAAGCAATAAAAGAAGGCGCAGAGCAAGGTTGGCCCTAGCCAAGGAGCGTGGGGAGCTACCTCCCACAGCTATGCGAACGCCGTCCCCTAAAAAGGCGAATACAAGGAAAAAAGACGTGTTCCTTCAGGATAGCGACGATGAGGTGTTAGTCTCGGAGGGCAGCTAGTTTATACTGTATTCTAATTACAACATTCTCTCAAGAGCGGAATTCTTCAATTGTGTTGGTAGTAAATTACATATCCAGTTCAATGCTTATATGCACTGGGGTGAATTGCCCAGGCTGGCTTTGGAAATATAGGGTCATATGCAATACCAACAACCAAGGAAATAGGAATCGCGACTTAATTGGGGAGTCGGAAGGTTCTCAAAGCTACTCGGGGCAGAACTCACGTAACACCAGCTGTTATTTTATAGTTTAGGATGCGGCTTGATCAACAGAGCAGTCACCCGTCAAGACCACCCGGTTCACGGGTTCAAAGGAAGTATTACAGCGTGGCAATTCCATGTAAGCAAATCACTATTCCAGGGTGTCATTTTTGGTGTAGTAAAACCTGAGGAGTAGAAGGCGTACATTCCATCAGGAACGAGTCACAAGTCACACTGGCTAGTACATTCTGCGCTCTCGGACCCGCAACTTGGTGTCCAAGCCACCGGGTCAAAGATTCGTGGTCTCCAAGGCCATTTGTACTCCGTGTCGTCCCATTCATCAGTAATATAAGATCCCGTGGATCGACAGTCGGAATCATCGTCGTCCCATGGACTGACCCACGAGACGGTGAATGATTTATCTTGATCTCGTGACGCATCCAGGAGGGCTTGGAACGCATCGCTGTCCCCGAGAATGTATTTAAGCATGGAATCATTTTCTGTTACCCAACTCTCCCTTGGAAGGGCGCGAACCAATTCCATTTCCCCCATGTCGTCAGACTCCCCAATTCGATCGGCTATTACGAGCATGCCAGGCGCTATGGACTGGAGGATGTAGAATATGTCGGAGAGAACGACAGGGCCAGAAATGAAAAGGTCGTTATCGGAAGGACCAGGCCTCTTGGCCTCGAAAGCTCCCATTTCAAACTGTACCCTCCAATCTGCAAACAGACTAGGGTCTAGGAACGCGAAAACTGTCTTCGGAATGGACAATCTGTTGATGTATCCGTCGGCTGAAAGAGAGAGGAATACCTATTTGAGGTTGGGTTCAGCCGAAAGAATAACGTTGATGATGAGGGGGTAAATGTTACTTGTTTGCTTCCATGATCCAGCTCCCTCCACTTGTTTTCCTTGATCAACGTTTTGACGCGGTCAGTTAAAAATTTATGGGCTCTTTGATATGTGGCATCCAGTTCCTTGTCGTCTAATGCTGGTAGACCAGTATGAGATGCCCAGAATACACGATTATCGGGATTGAATTGGACGTTGGGATCTCTGTTGCCCATGGCGATACGGTGGAGTAAATTGAGTCGAGTGGGTTAGGCAGAAAGAGATTGGCGGTTCTACGCAGATCGCAGGGAAAGATTCGCCTTGGGACAAGGGTGGCGAATTCAGAGGTCTGTGTGCCGGACGTTAGACATGCCCCTGCCAGCCCGTGGCCCATACTGCTAAATTACCGGTCACGGCGAGATTGGTGTACGTGTCGATATCCTGGCATTGTGCGGTCACTTTAGGCGTGTCCGCTGGCCACGAGGCAACCACACGCCATAAGCATTCTGGCAGACACTTGTAACTAAGGTCTTCTTCGACTTGGTTGTGGCAATATTGCATCCCAGTCCTCAATTTCAACGTCCATCCTAAATGACGAATACGTGACAAGCTCGCATTACTTATGTAATTATAATAGAAGTGCATCGGTGGGTCCATGTGGACACGATGCCTTCCCATTCAATGCGTCTGGCAGTTTCCCGGTGGCTCGGAAGTTCTGCCCGGATGGCTGTCCACGATAGATGCTGCGATAACGGTAACGCTGTTCTAGTACTCTAACCAACTCGACACTATGGCTGCAGCTCTGGGATTAGCAGGTAAGTTGCCGACAACCTATCAGAACCGTTGGTAACCACTCTAATCAGCGAGTATCATTGCCGTTCTCCAGCTCACTGGAGCGACTATCAGTGCATGCTACGACTACGGTAGTGGCGTCAAGAATGCATCGAGGGACAAGAAAAGGATCATTGATCAGCTATTTGGACTCCAAAAAGTGCTCGAAAGTGTTCGTCGCCTAGTAGAAGACGACGAGACAGCGGCATCCTCGATTACCGGCTTTGAATGAGCTACTTCTTCGTTGCCGTGACGAGCTGCAGAGCCTTAATACGGCCCTGGAAAGGGAACTTAGACGCAAAGGCCGTATGCAGGCCTTGATATGGCCTGATTGACAGGATGAAAGGGCGCGGTCTGCGTAAAGTCACTACAGAAATCACCTGATAGAAAACTCAACTCATGACACCAGACTCGGAACATAGCTCATCAGATCTGAATCCTTCAAGTTGATAGCCAGCATCTTGTACGTCATGGATGAGCTGCCACTGGCTGCTTATGACCGCCTCTTTCAGCAGTTGTAAGAGTACATGAAGCAATGATTCTATTATCGACATTGGTGAATTAACTTGCCTACTAAAACTATTCCGGATTTTGCTTAGACTCAAGAACTACGTAGCTGACGATCTTACATTGACACTCTCTTATGTGGCTATCATGGGCCACTAGCTTCAATTACATGTAAACTACGAATTGTTACTGTAACTTGAAGCTTGAAGCTTGAAGCTTGAAGACTCAGTGCAAAATCCTTTATTTTGAGCATCTCCAGCCTTCAGAAAATTAGGGCGCATCATTATATATCGGAACGTATATATAAGTACCAGAAGGATCATACCACTCAAACTCCTCTTCGTTGCCGCAACGACGTGAATGTTCGTACACAGACGCAAGAAAGACTGGAGATGAACTTTGACTGGTGCGTACATACAGCGTCATACGTGACGACGCCAGGTCAAATCCGAGATAAGATACGAAACCGAAACGGTATGTAGGTGACGAAGCATATTACTGATTGAGGGAAAAATGAATACAACATTATTACTCAGTCCATAATCAAATACAAAGAAACCCCGGAACTATATTTCCCGGTGTTAGAGCGCGAATGTCCACGTGCAGATGCCCTACTAGATCATGAAGAGCGGTTAGCTGACGGGACGAGCCATAAACCTAAAACTGCACAGTGTCAACAACGTACCTCTCATAAGGCGAAGATGCTGTTCAATCGAGCCACAGATCAATGCTGCAAAGCCCATCACTTCCCGGGACCATGCAAGCCACGCTTGGTACGAGAGCTCGTCGTCCACGATGTCAGAGTAGACTTTACTGGAGAAGACAATGCCGTCGGCCTCGCGACCCGTCTTTGTCGCCAACGCAGTTACTAGTTCGTCCCATGGGGGCACGGCGGGGAACTCAAAGAGATAGGCTGCTTCGTGCTGGTCGTGCTGAGATATATACACGTCGAAGCCGAACAGATCCTGTAGGTAAGCGGTTAGGACGGTAGTTGTGGATGTAAGGGGGTGACACACATGACTACCACGGAATAATCTCAAGTTCGGAGCTAGCGACATGGTGTCGATGCTGCTGCTCGATAAGCTGGCATCCGAGGGGGGCTTCTCGTTCGGACTGCTCTAAAGACGAGGCAGACGTGGAGTTGAATTCTTCTTCTAACCCACCAGACGTATGGGGTGCTTCGATGGGGGAAATATTTGAGTGGGCTGGAGCTCGAAGGAACTCTGAGCTGTCGGCGAGGACAGACATCTGTCTCGTATTGGTATCTGTCAGGATAGGGATGCCTGTAGCCTCTGAGGTACGGAGCTTCAGGTTAGCGAGGCAGGAGCGCTAAGCTGAAGCTCCGTACCTCAAAGCGGGTGAAAGTCAACATGAATACCAACGTCGCAAAGGAGAGGGTGAAGGTCCAGAAGACAAGAGGATGGTTCTCTGTACGTTTATGCCACAGTATAAATGGCAGCCTCGATTTTCGGAAGTTGTAGACATAAGCCGTACTCGAGACATGTAGGCGGCGATGGGGTCCCGAGACCAGGCCCAGTTCCAAGTAAGATGGCGAAGGGAAAGCATACAGTACGTATTGATCGGTGAGGTAAGTCTTATTCCACAACTTATAACATATGGGGAGAGTCAACGGGAGTTGTTGAGCGTCTAGTGACTATGGGCGTTAGATGCTGGCTGGTACAGACAGTTCGTTCGTATTTTAAGGTCACAGGTCCAGGCGCAACGGCTGGGGTGTCTCAGAATGTCTCTAGCGACAGGGCTGACGCGACCTCTGGATTCGGGGAGCTCGCCAGTGCCTACAAGGCCTGAGAGTCACGAAGCGGCCACGGCTCGAGCTGACCGAACACGACGACGAAGTAGCCGTCATTGAACGCAACACATCGACCATCGTGCAGGACGAACCTCCTGCAGATGACGCGAGGAGGTCAAGAGGGAAATGATGATGAACCAAGGCCAAGGAAGCGGATCTGCCTTTCTCGCCTAAGTTTAGATTTGGCGTTTGATTGTCGCCAACACGTTGACTGGTTTCTTGAGCCTCGATCGCCTTTTGAGATATCGCACATACAGACTTTACGCATAGCTCATTCCGAAGAAGACGACGCGGACGCGGAAGCTTTGAACCTTCTGTCTCGCACCATTGGCAGCTCACTCAAACATCTCGAATTTTACGTGCCAGATAGCGAGGAAATTCCGCGTGAGTGACCACCTATTTTGAGCTAAATAGATTGTTTGACTTTATAGGCTTAGCGGTTCAGAACTTACATTCCAACATCAATCTGGAATTTAACACCAATATTAGCTTCCTACGTGTGACCAATATCGATTGTATGGAATTCGACGTAATTTACTCGGACTCATTCGGGCAGGCCTTGCTTCTACGGCTCCTTTCTAATATTGACACTTCTAACAAATTAGAGCAGATCGAACTCGAAGTGGTATTTGACACTTGGCATTATAGGGAGGTGTGCTCAGCTTCTGCTTGGGGCCAAGTTGACTGCATTCTTGCAGGAAAGTTTCCAAACCTGCAGACGAATGTGGTCCGAAGTTCTCGATTGTCCCGAATCACTTCCAATAAAGATGCCTTGCGTTCTGGATCTAGATCAGCTAGACCCGTGAAGATCGAATATTAAAGAATGATTCCTCCGTACCGGAATGGCTTGCGTTCCTACAGGCAACTATCGCGCGACGGCTTACACCGCAGCCGATCAAGCTCCGTGCAGACATTGAGCTCACACGTTACCAACCTGCTGGGATCGATGCTATTAAGAAGGCGCTCCGAGCTGGCGAGAAAGTGGGCTTATTTGCATGCTTTATGGTTTGACGTCATTCTTATTACATGTATTTGTTCTTGCACAGGTGAGCACAGAAACTGTGCCAATACGGGCGAAGTTGGTACCCCCTTATCCCTGCTCGGTACTAATGCAACAGACAATGTGGGGGCGTCCATTCGCATTTCCTCAGTACTCCGTTCTGATATTCTTATGTCAGTTTGCTGCAGTCGACCGTCTGGAACGTGCAATCGAGGTCATACAGAGCACGATCGAGGACGAGGGAGGGGAACTCCTAGTTAAAATGAGGGTAAGTCTCTTCGTTTCGAAGTTTTCCGGGGTAGTGGTCTTACTCATCTGCCCCTCCTTAGCCCAAGGCAGTGTCAGACACGGAAGTGCAAGGCTTGGCACAGCTTATGGCGAAAGCTGGGCAAGAAAACGCCGAGGTCTCCGGCGATGAGGATGAGGAGGAAGATGTGCTATAATCCGCACATTGTATGTATCTTCCACCGAACCATAATATTATACAGTTACTAAATGATAGTACAATAAGGCTGCTACTCCATTGGCTCCGATAGCCGCCTGAGTGCCAGCTATTTCTCTGGATCACTTCTTGTACACATCTCGCATACGATGTCTTGTTCATTTAGCAGCAAAAGGCCCGCTTTTACCACTGGCTTGGAATGTTACACCATTCATATAGTGCAGCCTTGTCGAGAACATTCCCGAGCTACATAGGAGAGACGAGCTAGGTGCCACGATCCACACCGGGTGTCCTCGCTGCCACAGTACTGCAAACTACGGTATGCATGAGCAGCGTGACAGGATGAAAACGCGCGGTCTGTGTAAAGCCACTACAGAAATCACCAGAACTGATAGAAAACTCAACTCATGACACCAGACTCGGAACATAGCTCATCAGATCTGAATCCTTCAAGTGGATAGCCAGCATCTTGTACATCATGGATGAGCTGCCAGTGCCACTGGCTGCTTAGGTCCGCCTCTTTCAGCAGTTGTAAGAGTACATGAAGCAATGATTCTATTATCAACATTGGTGAATTAACTTGCCTACTATAACTATTCCGGATTTTGCTCAGGCTCAAGAACTACGTAGCTGACGATCTTACATTGGCACTCTCTTATGTGGCTATCATGGGCCACGGCTAGCTTCAATTACATGTAAACTACGAATTACTGTAGCTTGAAGCTTGAAGCTTGAAGACTCGAGTGCAGTGCAAAGAATCATGCTTCCTTTATTTTGAGCATCTCCATCCTTCAGAAAATTAGGGCACATATATTATATATTGGAACGTATATATAAGTACAAGACGTGAATATTGAATGTTTGTATACAGATTTGTATACAGACGCAAGAAAGACTGGAGAGGGACTGGTGCGTGCATACCACGTCATACATGTCGACAAATCCGAATCTAGGCAAAGATAAGATACGAAACCGAAATGGTATGCAGGTGACAAAGCATATTATAAAATTGTCCAATGGAGGGGAAAATGTATTATGAAACACAACAGTCCATCATCATACAAAGAACCGTCGGATCTATATTTATTCGACAAGGGAATGTCCACGTGCAGATGTCCTATCATGAAGAGCGGTTAGCTGATGGGACGGGCCATAAACCTAAACTGCACAGTGTCAACAACGTACCTCTCATAAGGCGAAGATGCTGTTCAATCGAGCCACAGATCAGTGCTGCAAGGCCCATCACTTTCCCGGGACCATGTAAGCCACGCTTCATACGAGAGCTCGTCATCCACAATGTCAGGGTAGACTTTACTGGAGAGGACAATGCTGTCGGCCTCGCGACCCGTCTTTGTCGCCAACGCAGTTACTAGTTCATCCCATGGGGGCACGGTGGGGAACTGAAAGAGAGAGGCTGATTCATGCTGGTTTCCGTGCTGAGATATATACACGTCGAAGCCGAACAGATCCTGTAGGTAAGAGGTTAGGACAGTAGTTGTGAATGCAAGGGGTGACACACATGACTACCACGGAACAATCTCAAGTTTGGAGCTAGCAACATGGTGTCGATGCTGCTGCTCGATAAGTTGGCATCCGAGAGGGGTGCTTCTCGTTCGGACTGCTCTAAAGACAAGGCAGACGTGGAGTTGAATTCTTCTTCTAACCCACCAGACGTATGGGGCGCTTCGATGGGGGAAAGATGGGGGAAAGACGTGAGTGGGCTGGAGCTCAAACGAACAAGTCTGAGCTGTCGGTAGCCTCTGAGGTACGGAGCTTCAGCTTAGCGAAGCAGGAGTGTATAGAATTCTTCAAGTGGGTGAAAGTCAACATGAATACCAACGTCGCAAAGGAGAGAGCGAAGGGTCAGAAGACAAGAGGATGGTTCTCTGTACGTTTATGCCACAGTATAAATGGCAGCCTCGATTTTCGGAAGTTGTAGACATAAGCCATACTCGAGACATGTCGCGGACAGGCGGCAAGTCCGAATGGGGTCCCAAGACCATCGCCATCTTACTTGGAACTGGGCCTGGTCTCGGGACCGCATTCGGACCTGAAGGGGAAGCATACGTATCGATCAGTGAGGTAAGTCTTATTCCACAAGTTATAACATATGGTGAGAGTCAAGATGGGAGTTGTTGAGCGTCTATGAGCGTTAGATGCTGGTTGGTACAGCCAGACAGTTCGTTTGTATTTTCAGGTCACAGATCCAGGCGCAATGGTTGGGGTGTCATTCTAGGACGTCTCGGGCTGACGCGACCTCGGGATTCGGGGAGCTCGCCAGCGTTTGGGATCTGATGAGCTAAGTACCCTCTTCACCAAGCACCTTCTGCATGAGTGTGTCATGACGCGTTTATTCCTCATACTCGGGTGCTCTGTCCTACCATTTCTCACCCCATTCCCGTGTTCGTCCCGATCGCCATTGTCATGTTCGGCAACCGATGCTTGCTGTTCGTGCCAATTACCATCGCCACGCCGTCAAACGCACGACCGACGTCTTTGGACTGACTTGGCAGTCATCGCTGGGTCTCCCACCTCCTCTGCTCGACCCTCTTCCGATGATGTTCTAGTAATTGGATTGTCGTGACCTGTGTATTTCCTGCACCTTGTTATCCCCATTTCCCCTTTCGCTACTCCTCCTCAGTGTTCGCTCAGCTTTGCCCTCGACCTCGACCTCTCCTCCCCTATGTCACCTCTGTTCGCCCTTCCTTGCATTTCGCTGAACGGCCATTCGCTGCTCGCATCATTCGCCAGCAGGCACACCATCAAATACGATTGATACCATTCACCCGGCATGATGGTTCATCATTAACCCCATCGTCTTCTTAATCCAACCCCATTGGGCGTTCGTATGGTCAAAGTGTGTTCGCAGGACATCCCTTCCATAGGTCGTGCGGGATCAACCCAGTAGACCAAGAGTCCATGCAGGGTAGCATGTATGCGGGTCCCAAGACATGGTTTTGTCCATAAAGTGCCTTTGCCACCTTTACTCTCCGTCGTTTCATGTTCCCCCTCTTCTCACATTCTATTGTATGTTTATTTCATCTATGTTGTATCATGACTGCGCACCCCTATCCAACCCTGACTTGTGACGGCCTCTTTCCCATTCGCTGATACCTTACGAGCATTCGATATAAGTAGTTTACATTCGCATGTATATTTCCCAGTTCAATTATCATACGTCGTTCATCTTGTGCAGCTTTGACCTGGCCGTGGTCATCGTCTTAAGCCTTCTCTTGGAGATTTCCATCTTCGACTAGCAGAGGACTTAGGCATCACTGGTGAGTTCTCATACTTCATCTTCGTTACCTTAGCCTTCGAACCATTTTCTGTGCTGTTGGTGTAGGGCTCTGTTTTGGAACCCTCCAAGACTTTGGTGTTATTGCTAACGCCTCAGTCTATCAGAATGTGTCGTTTACACGACTAGTAGAATACCGGTTCAATGCAGCAGCACAACTCCGGAAATAATTTAATATTTGTACCTTGGTTGCAATCTGTGTAATAACTAGTCCAAGTTATTACAGCTGGAAGGCAATGCGTTTCTTAGCTGCACTGAACAATAAACTAAAAGAGTGTGTAGGTTCAAGGACACTATCGGGGTCCAAGAGTATTCCTTTTAATAAAGAGGGAATAGGCTCCGCAGGAGAGTTTGTAAGTGGATTGGGTCGACCAACGTCAATGCACTGCAATAACGAGAGAGTAATGTGAAGTGGCTTTCGCGCACAACTTGACTTGACTTGTGAAAGTCACTGAACAGGAAAATCAACTGAACAGCTCGTCTCGGGTATTGGAGTGCTAATTGACAAGAAAATCGATTGCCAACCTCACTCTGTAGAGTTTCACCCAGCGTGTTAGGCTAAGTGGCTAAGCAGTAAAGCAACTACTTAACTAAGAATAGTTACTCTAAGCAAGAGTAGTATTCTAGTTCGGGTTAGGAACTTAGATAAGATGTGCAAGTCACACAAGCTGTGTAGGATAGAAGATGGGTAGATTGATTGCTCAAAGGGCAGGCAAAGGGCCTCCTTTTATATTGTAATGTACAAGAGCTTAGTAAGCAGGTAGAACCTTCTATCTATTAATGGAATGGGGGAAGAAGCTTGTGGAAGATGGAAGAAAGGGTTGGAAGAAACTGGCAGTTTCCAGGGGACTCTACCATGCTTCCTACCAATCAGAGCTTGATTTGTCAGGAATGACTCACTGAAAAGGGTCATGTGCCATAGCACAGCTTGGCTGAGTCATGTACTCCTGACTCACCAAGTTGTGCCTGGATTGGTTGAGTCATTGAGGCTGTATCTCCAGATAACCATGTATTTGGCACTCAGAAGCTGAGTAAGCAGTTCTGAGCCAATTAGGGCTCTGTAGCCATAATTACTAAGAGCACTGCTTAGCACAGCTGAGCATAGCCTGGTACAGCCTAGTTGTCATGACTGACCATGATCCCCATTGTTTGGTGAAGCCAAACAGGCTGCACAGTTGCTATGGCTGCATATAGCAACTGTTTGGGACTCAGCTGGAAATACTGAGGGAGCCATCCTGCCAGACTTGTGGGTGCTTGGGTGACCATAAGTCCGAAAATGTGGCCACCGCCGAGGTGCCCGGCGGAGTTTGAAATAGAGCGCCCGGAACAGAGTCAACTCTGTAATGACAGAAAAATGGTAGTTTGAGCCATGGAGACTTTGGAAAAATAAGGAAAAATATAAGATAACTAGAGGAATGTTTGAAAAGCCTTTCCCCAGTTATATTAACAGCATACAGATACTGTTAATTCTTCAAATGTGTTTTTACATGTTGTCAAGACAAAAGGAAAAGACTAGGGCTGGTTGAGCAGCCTTCCTTGGCTGGTTGAACAGCCGTTCCCCTACAGGCTCCGAAGGAGCACCTTCTCCAGTGAAGGGATTGTCGAGAGTTAGACAGCCCTTCCGTGAGACCTTGCACGTTACATCGTCAAGAGCCACGGGCTATTTCGCTACGACTGTAGATAGGGGGAGCCCCTTCAGGCAACCCTCTTACTTTGTGAACATTCATTGGTTCACCCTTTCACCGAACGGCATACTTATTCACACAAGTTATTCGGGCATTCGCTGTGTTTACTAATACACGATATTAACGCCTGAAAACCAATCTTGACAGAGTGCCTTCAAGTGTCTGTATCATTGTCTAGAACCCAGAGGTTTGTTGCATTTGGGTCGGCAGTGGCATGGTGCTTTGTCGTGAAGTCAGCTAAAGAAAATTAAGTAAGTCCTTTCAAGCTCCGGCAATCACGTTTTGCATCTCTCTCCGCCACTACTTACCACCACCATTTAACCCTTTCGTTACTACTGCTCACTAGCACTTTTCCTCCGCTTCCCTCAATAACACCTTTATAACATCGTGAATCTATCCATGCTCAGTGATCTGCATGTTCTCATGGACTTCTGGTACATGTTCTCACTAATGTGCATATTAAAATTGTAACCCTACGATCTACTGACGATAGTGTACTCTATTTCTGAGGAAGGCTTTTAGTACCCCCGGAGTTGATGACGATGACATTCTGGGATCGCTGAACGCTTGTAAGATTTTTCCAAGTCGATATGTGAAAGTGACTGTATGCATACTTAATCTCCTCTATTTCAGTCTCTAATGCAGTCCAACAATGAATAATATAGAACGTGACCTCACTCCCTCTACCGATAATTCTTCCTCTCTGCCTCCATCCTCAGATCCAGCACTACAGCCCAAGATCGACACTCCGAGCAACGACACTGATATAACGAACCAGATGTTCTACAGCAGGTTGAATCAACAGCACAGTGCAAAAGGAGTGCGAAAAACAAGCCAAACCTTGCTACTCGTTATTGTACCTCCTTGCTTACGCCCGCTCGCACACAGGCAATACAAGTCGGCCGCGTTTGCACATGACGCTCCGCCTCATAGGCATGCTGCGTGTGCCCAGGTGGATGTTCGACGCCGTACACTCACCCACACACGGCGTCTTTTTTTTATTTTATTTTTATTTTTATTTTTATTTATATCCATTACTATCCATTGAGCGCACTCATGTAGGATAATACAAGCTTGTAACTATCGAGTGGCCATTGTCAGGTGACGAAGCATTGGCCCTAAGGCAGGGGGTCCTTGTTAGTAATCGGGACGATGACACCGCCGAGGCAGAGCCGGCACGCATTTAGCCGGAAGTTCGAGATCGCTCTCGACCCCGGGTTGCTGGTGCGCCGGCATCGCACCGGCACAGCAGCTCGAAGACATTAGTAATACAATGGACTTCATATTTTGTATATAAAGGCAGAACGATCTCAAGTAGATCGTAGTATATCAGTTTATTATAACTCCTTCGTTCCACAGTCCTAAACCGGACTACCACCCCATGAGAAGTATTAGCTATGGAGTAAAGTAATGGGCGCGGGCATGTCCCGTAACGCGGTTGAAGTGAGGTCTTGTGTAATTACAAAAGAGTCCGTTCATGAAGTCAAAGGAGCATTGGAGGGCTGGGCGAGCGGTGCGAACCGCAGGGCATGGGTCAGGCGGGGGATGCGTGCGAGCGGAGGGTGTGCGATCGGGCGGGTGGGGTGCGCGGGCGAGCGAGCTGTCAAGCGGGGCGTGCGGGCGTACGTGTGGGCATGCGAGTGAGCAACATGGCGCCTTTACCTGCACATGGTGGCTTTATCTGCGCCGCACATGCCGCCGCCCATGCCCTCACTCCACATCCACAAAGTGTCCGGGTCGTTGACGAATGCCAGGTTCTTCATCTAGTAGGGCGGGCCTGCCTGTCGGCACCCACCGGCTGTGGATCTATGGGACATTCAGGAACGGGCGGGTGGAGGAGTACTACTTCCGGAGCATGACGGTTCGCCAGGGGGAGGTGAGTCAGTGGTGGGGTGGTGGATGGTGGATGTAGGGGAACGGCTGTTCAACCAGCCAAGGAAGGCTGCTCAACCAGCCAAGGAAGGCTGCTCAACCAGCCCTAGTCTTTTCCTTTTGTCTTGACAACATGTAAAAACACATTTGAAGAATTAACAGTATCTGTATGCTGTTAATATAACTGGGGAAAGGCTTTTCAAACATTCCTCTAGTTATCTTATATTTTTCCTTATTTTTCCAAAGTCTCCATGGCTCAAACTACCATTTTTCTGTCATTACAGAGTTGACTCTGTTCCGGGCGCTCTATTTCAAACTCCGCCGGGCACCTCGGCGGTGGCCACATTTTCGGACTTATGGTCACCCAAGCACCCACAAGTCTGGCAGGATGGCTCCCTCAGTATTTCCAGCTGAGTCCCAAACAGTTGCTATATGCAGCCATAGCAACTGTGCAGCCTGTTTGGCTTCACCAAACAATGGGGATCATGGTCAGTCATGACAACTAGGCTGTACCAGGCTATGCTCAGCTGTGCTAAGCAGTGCTCTTAGTAATTATGGCTACAGAGCCCTAATTGGCTCAGAACTGCTTACTCAGCTTCTGAGTGCCAAATACATGGTTATCTGGAGATACAGCCTCAATGACTCAACCAATCCAGGCACAACTTGGTGAGTCAGGAGTACATGACTCAGCCAAGCTGTGCTATGGCACATGACCCTTTTCAGTGAGTCATTCCTGACAAATCAAGCTCTGATTGGTAGGAAGCATGGTAGAGTCCCCTGGAAACTGCCAGTTTCTTCCAACCCTTTCTTCCATCTTCCACAAGCTTCTTCCCCCATTCCATTAATAGATAGAAGGTTCTACCTGCTTACTAAGCTCTTGTACATTACAATATAAAAGGAGGCCCTTTGCCTGCCCTTTGAGCAATCAATCTACCCATCTTCTATCCTACACAGCTTGTGTGACTTGCACATCTTATCTAAGTTCCTAACCCGAACTAGAATACTACTCTTGCTTAGAGTAACTATTCTTAGTTAAGTAGTTGCTTTACTGCTTAGCCACTTAGCCTAACACGCTGGGTGAAACTCTACAGAGTGAGGTTGGCAATCGATTTTCTTGTCAATTAGCACTCCAATACCCGAGACGAGCTGTTCAGTTGATTTTCCTGTTCAGTGACTTTCACAAGTCAAGTCAAGTTGTGCGCGAAAGCCACTTCACATTACTCTCTCGTTATTGCAGTGCATTGACGTTGGTCGACCCAATCCACTTACAAACTCTCCTGCGGAGCCTATTCCCTCTTTATTAAAAGGAATACTCTTGGACCCCGATAGTGTCCTTGAACCTACACACTCTTTTAGTTTATTGTTCAGTGCAGCTAAGAAACGCATTGCCTTCCAGCTGTAATAACTTGGACTAGTTATTACACAGATTGCAACCAAGGTACAAATATTAAATTATTTCCGGAGTTGTGCTGCTGCATTGAACCGGTATTCTACTAGTCATGTAAACGACACGTTCTGATACAATAACACCAAAGTCTTGAAGGGTTCCAAAACAGCAGAGTTGCATAGCACGGACCTGATGTGGGTGACGGAGTGCTGGAGAGCGTGCGGTGCTGGCTGGGGTCTTCCTGGGAGGTGTTGTGGCTCGTGCGCGGGTGGGGGGTGGGAGGGGGGACATAGCTGGACGCTCTGGTGGACACGCTAGACCTGACCTCCGATGACAACGATAGCGGGATGAAGAGGAAGAGGAGGACTAATGCATTTGTTGAACGCACTCAAGATCGCTCTGCTTGTCGAACCTCTGCTGCTAGCTCTTGGTTCTGCCACTCATCGTTCCACCATCTGTTTCTGACAGCTTTCGCTATCGCTGCCTCAAGCGCATTGCAAGTCCATGTGTTTATTCTGCCTGCTATGTTTTCATACCTGTGAACTCTTATCATTGTAGCTTTGCTGTCTACTGGGTGGGTGGTTGGCAATGAGCTGCCCGGTTGTGTATTGCATTCTTTTTTGGCTCCTACTGCAGTGTATAGTAGCACTTGATACCAGTGACTTATATAAAATTTGAACTTATAAGCAGTGATTTGGACATTGATGAGCAGTGCTAAATTGTACTTTTCATAGTCATTTTTACTACTGCACATCAGTGCCTTCGACTTCGCCGCAGCTCCATCGAAGGCACTGCGGACAAGTGTCCGGGCACTGGTCCGCAGCGGAAATGACACTTGTCATCAGTCCCTCCAGAACTGATAACAAGTGCCTTTTCTTCCTACAGTGAGAGCACGAGAAAGCTTTCCAGAAAAGATGCGCAGATCGAGCATATCCCTAAAAGGTAGTTCCAAAAAGGTAGTTCCAAAATGATACCTTTACGACAATCTCTGAATGCTTGCATGAATTCACCAACCTTCTCAAGGACAGCCGCGAAGACGTATAGGCTGACTAGAAGGCCCAGGGGCAGGTTTTTGGCTGTACCGCTCTCGCCTTATTCTATTGACTGTGAAGTTGACACTGATGGTCAACTGATATTGCTGATATTGAATATAATAAAAGCCTTGAGGCACCTCTAATCACCATCCAGCAACAGACCATATTCGTGTGTTACTGTTTGCTTATCCATGTTGGTTTTGGAGATGGGGTCAGCAATGGAATCCAATATTACTAACCTTGAACTCCTGGGACCTATGAATGCTAGGGTGTTCGTGGCACAGCTATCCCCGCCACTCCTTGAATGCCTCACCATTTCCCAGTGTCCTTCTCCCGCAGACCAAGTGCTGGATGAATTGGACCACCCCCATCCCCGGAGCACCTGCCGAGGTCAGCATACACACTTGTTCGATTTCTGAAGAATGTCTGCCCCCTTCCTACAGGCTTTGTCGAGAGCAACCAAATTGGAAGTCACTCCCTCCGCGAACCTCACTGATAGTGTCGTTGCCGTCGTTGACCTCGTGGGCGGCAGTCAGCAGGTCGATGGACAAAGGAGGCTGGTGTGCTCCTGCTCGAGCATGTGGATTTCCACATTGTACAAATATTACTGGTGGACCAATTGTGCTGCTCGTGAAACCTCGCTTGGAAGAGACTTTCGACACATTATCAACTTCTTTGCAAACGTTGGTCCCCGTGAAGATCGAATGTTAAAGATTGATTCCTCCATACCAGAATGGCTGAGGACTAGGGTCAGGACAGCAAGCTGCCGTGCACTGCGGTATATGCGCGCACGTATCCGTTCTCCAGCTAACGCGAACGGTACAGCCACCACCCATGGTTTATGTGGTGAGGGAAGAACAGACAGGGATTCACCTTGAGCAAGTGGTAAGACGAAACACTTGGGACGTTCGTTAGAATTGCATACCAGTCGATAACAGCTCAGACACAACAAGCTCGGCCTCCGTTTCGAATGGCAATGGGGCATCCCATTCCTTTTCAGCTTCAACAGCCCTGCCACTATTCTTCAGCAAAGATACGACATTGTGGTAAAGCGCATCGTCTGAAGAATAAGGCTCGATGGCTGGCCGTTTCTGTTTCCGCTTCCTGTTCTTTTTGGTGACATTGGGTAAATCAAGAGGTTCTGAAACCGTAAGGACAGCACAATGACATAGTTAATGATAAAGCCATTAGACATTCAGTGTGACATGTAAGGCTCACGAAGTTGATGCTTCCATCGTGAATAACATTGAGTGTTAGGGACGTGAGCGAGGGAAGCAGGAGTACCCATCAAAGTGATTGGTGGAGATCTATTGGCAAATCATCCAAATTCAGATTGCGTAGCTCTATGATCTGGAGCTTGCTGAGCTTGCGCAACACCGCCGCGGGGAGTGATTGATCTATACCCTGGTATTGTGTAGGAACCAGCTTTCTAGTTTAAAAATCTCGAAAAAAGCATTAAAAAGTCTGTAAAAACCTTTTTCCCATCTTAACATCAGCCAATACATGCAGCTTTGATGGGGAACTGTTTTTAGAATATTCCTTGAATTTTCTTGCATTTTTTCGCCAATTTTCCTGACCTCCTTGGCTCAAAACTGCTTTATTGTGTTTGACAAAGGCTATGAACCCATGAGAGTCCATAACTTTGTCTTCGGCGCTCAATTTCAAACTCCGACCAGAGCGATCCTCGAACGCGCTTATTCAGAGCCGCACGTCCTCAAACACCCACAACTCCGACACTTTGGCTCTTTCAATCTCAGCTGGTGAGATTGGGAATATCCGGTGCAGCTTACACAAGCCTATACACTTAAATATAGTTCAAACCCAGCAGACACATGACTTGCCTCATAGCAACCATGGCTGTGTAAGGCTGTGTGCAAGACTGCCCAATGATATGCAGAGCCAAAACTAGGGTGCATAATCAAGCAATCTTATTGGATGCTGAGCCTCCAAGCTTAGTGCCACAACCCCTGAAATAGGACCCTTGACATCATAGGGCTGTGCAGGGCTATGTAAGGCTATGCAGGGCTGTGTAAGGCTATGCCGGGCAGTGCAAATCAGGGAAGGTGATTGGCTATCTATTCTTAATTTTCTTGCACAAACACACCACTGTAGTTACGAGGGTGTGTTTTAGCTGTGCAAATATTTACTTATGACATCACTCGCCTAATAGATAGAAGCTCCCCATTTTACGTAATCCTGTGTAATTTACAATATAAAAGGAGGCCATTCTGACCCCCTAGGAGAATAATCCAATCTAGCAATCTACTGCTTCTATCCTACACGTGACTCGTGTGACTTGCATCTTACTAAGCTGCTAATCCCAGCTAGGGTTATTCACTTACTTTAGTGTCTAATTCCTTGTTAAGTAGATACTTTTCTGCTTAGCCACCTAGACTAATCCTCCGGGTGTAATTCTACAGAGTGAGTCTGTCAATTGATAGTCTTGCCATTCGCACTCCAATACCTGAGAGAGTTGATCAGTTGATTTTCCTGGTTAATATCTTTCACAAGTCAATTCCTGTTGCTTGTAAAAGCTGCTTTAGATTCTATTCTTTGCCTCTCGTTTTATTGCTGTGCGCTGGTAGATTATCAGGGCAGTCCATTTATAAACTCGCCTGCTAAGTACATTCCTTTATATTTTGATACGCTTGGACCCCGATAGTGTCCTTGAACCTACAGTCTTTTAGTTTATTGTTCAGTGCTGCTAAGAAACGCATTGCCTTCCATCCGTATTAACTTGGACTAGTTTTTACGTGGATTGCAACCAAGGTACAAATATTAAATTATTTCCGGAGTTGTGCTGCAGCATTGTTTAATATTCTTTGAGTCTTGTAAACGACACGTTCTGATAGATTGAAGTGTTAGCAATAACACCAAAGTCTTGAAGGGTTCCAAAACAGGTATGCCTGTTTCCTGGTCCATGGGTCTGCACACAAGCACACCTTCAGCTCTCAGATGTAATTGGCAAGATGAGGAGAACTGAGGAAAGTTTGAGCCTGTCACGCCCAGTCATCTCCATCCAGAACAACGTTATCCGCCGGAAAAGACGCCGTTGGCTCGAGGGAACCCATGATCGGCAAACCAGCGAACACGCGAGTAAACCATCGCGATCATGGTCCTCATGGAGATTATCGGTAACGGCATCGATCGGCAGTCTTGTGGTAGCTCACTGTCCTTCATGGTCGTGTGCAGACTGCAGTGACAATATTGAGAGGATAATCGATACCTAGGGCTTGGTGCCGTCGTCAAAGCAAATGACATGTGGTGGAGGTCGCAGATCAGGGGCCTCGTCCAAGGCTTCACAGTGCACTCGAATGCACCAAGTATCAGAGGGCGGGAGACAGACCAGAATGTAGATGTGAGCTCAGCTTCACCTCCCGTGGCAAAAGCTATACGATATCTGACGATTTGTGGGTTCCCAGTGAGCCTTATATGCTCATCAAGTCTACTCGTGATGTCATGCCATGGTGATTATAGTAAAGGGAAGAACAAGAACTGAACAAGGGGAAACGTACAAGGGGCTACAAGGGGGAGCCAATGTATTAGTAAGCTTTGCTCCTCGATATCTCGTTGACACCATGATCAGCAGCTGGTATCTGGGAAGCTGAAAAACAATGAAGTTGGAGTGTTATATAAGCTGAGTGATGGGCGACATCCCCATGATTGTCTTATAAAATTTTCGAGCCAGACCTAATCAGTGGCCATAACCATGTTAGACACGCCACAGTGGTGGGCGAGACTTGGCAATATTATTATTCCGAGAAAACTGTATTATTAGAGCCAAGTCATGGGATAGTTATGGGGAATAATGTCAATGCGCTGAAGGCTTGCCACGATACTTGTGGGAGTTCAGACAAAGGGGGACGAGCTGGCCCGCGAGCATTGTGACGGGATTACATAAGCTAGACTCGTGTCGTGACAAATCCATCAGTGAAGCGAATTTTGAATTGTGCCCTGCATGACTTGAAGTAGTAACTGTTAGGGTTATTGGGCAGTAGCTGTATAGTGTAAGCTCAGTGAATAGATACTTCACTGAGCGCGTATGTATAACTGTACCTGTGTAGTGTAAGCTACACAGGGGTGAGCATCGTACTCGACGATATACAAAGGGTGATGCATACCTCAGTGAATAGATACTTCACTGAGGTACCACTATCTATGAGTCTACTAGATATACCAGCTCGGTCAGCTATGACCGAGACAACCTATGTAACTACTAGTCCAGGTCGCAGGTTACCAGCCGTGGCCCTGCGTCCTATGCTTATCCATCCTTACTCCAACACTCCCCCTTAAGCATGACACAGTCCGACCATCACGTTCAGGTGCTCGACCTTGTGCCGCGGGAGGGCTTTAGTGAACATATCAGTGGCCATATCGTCTGTCAGGACGTAGTCGACGTGTATGAGCCCCTCTCGTGTGGCATGTTGTATGAAATGGTACCTTATGTCAATGTGCTTCGTCCGGGGGTGGTATTCGTCATTCTTCGTGATGGATATCGCAGAGATGTTGTCTAGATGGATGGTGATGGGCTTTTCTAGTGGGCGTGCGATTTCAGCCAAGAACGCGCATATCCACAGTGCTTCCTTCGCTGCGTGCGTCGCAGCGATATACTCCGCCTCCGTTGTAGATAGCGCGACAATCGGTTGTTTCTTAGAGCTCCAGGAGACGGCTCCGCCGTCTATGGTGAATACCTACCCCGAGATAGAGTGGCGGTGTTCCTGGGATGCCCAGTCCACATCCGAAAAGGCCTCCAGGCCACTCTGTGAACCCCCGATGACGAGGCACATGTCCCTTGTGCCCTTCAGGTAGCGGAAGACACGCTTCACTGCTTCCCAGTGCGGTCTTCCCGGGTTCTGCATGAATTGCACCAGAAACGGCATGGCGAACGAGATGTCCGGGCGCGTGCCTAATGCCGCGTACATGAGTGACCCGATGGCCTCTCTGTATGGCACGTTACGCATGTCGTCATACTGGCGCGGGGTGGAGGGGGATTGGGTCGAGGATAGTCTGTGGTGGGGATCGAGTGGGGTGCCGAGTTGGTTCGCGTCCTGCAGATTGAACCTCTCCAGTATTTTCTGCACGTACACACGCTGAGAGAACAAGATAGTACATAGCGTGCGGTCCCGTTTGACCTCTATCCCCAGCAACCAGTGTAGGTCGCCCATGTCTTTTATCTTCAGGACGGTCCACAGCTCGTCCTTGAACTGCCGGATCGTGTCCCTCAAATTCCTCACCATGGTCAAGTCGTCGACATCTACTGTGACGATGAGTTCATCCTGTCCGGCGTACCTGTGGAAAACGGCGTGCTCTACCTCGCAAAGCGCGAATCTGAATCGGTACATGATGCCGCTCAGCATCTCGTACCATTCCCTCCCGGACTGCTTAAGTCCGTAGATCGCTCGGTTGAGACGGCACACATGGTGTTCCCTGCCAGGAGTCTCATATCCCTTCCGCTGTCTCATGTAAACTGTCTCCGTGATCGGTGCGTTCAGGTACGCGTCGTCTATGTTGGTCTGTTCAAATTCCCAGTCATTTCTGACTGCGATAGCCGCGATTATGCGTATAGCGGAGAGTTTGGCGGTGGGGGAGAAGGTCTCTGTGTAGTCTATACCTTCTGCTTGTGTAAACCCTTGCGCAACGAGCCAGGTTTTGTAGTTTACCACCTTGCCGTCCGCATCATGTTTGTAGTGGAACACGAGTCTGCTCCCGACGATATCTACGCCGTCTGGGGGTTCCACAAGGTCCCACATCTTCAACCTCGCGTGCTGGTCCAGCTCCTGTCTGATAGACGCGTCCCAGTGCGGCCAGTCGTCACAGGATCGTGCATCGTTGAGGCTCGTGGGGTCAAGTCCCGCGTCGTTCGCCGCTGCCGCCATTGAGTATTCGAATGGGCGGCTCAAGGTGCGATCCGACCCCCCCTCGTCCTCCTGGCCCTCCTCTAGCTCGATGAGGGTGACTAATGCGGACACGTTCGAGGGTATGGGTAACCCTCACGGGTACACGGGTGCGTTCGTGCATCCCGTGCTGCTGCCGGTGCCATCTGCGATGCCTCGCATGTACGCCGACGGTTTCCGTGCGCATTGCCCTCTGCCTTGTGGTGGGTCCGCTGGGGGATCGGGGGTCTCGAGTCCCTGTAGTGGGTCGATTTTTCCCTGGTCCACGTGCTGTGGCTGTGGCTGCTGTGGGTCCTGTGGGGATCCGCCTATGTCCTGGCTGCCGGTGGAAGACTCCCCCTCAGCCGGCGCATCAGCGGGCATGACTAGGACAGGGGTATCGAACGTGACATTACGTTCGATGGTGACGCGGCATTTCCCGGGCCAATAAACCCTGTGCCCTTTACTTTCTTCGCTATACCCCACCCACCTTCCCTCCTCGGCTTTAGCCTCTAACTTGCCACTGTCCTGTTTCAAGACAAAAACCCGCATGCCCCACTCAGGTAAGTCCCTTAAATCTGGTTTGGTGCCGTGAACCAGCTCATAGGGGGTTTTGCCGTCGAGCGCACGCATCGACGAGCGGTTTTTTAGCCACACTGCGTGCTGGACCGACTCGGTCCAGAGGTATTTTGGCAGGCCTACTGTGAGATGCATGGCCCCTGCATGCTCCAGTAGTGTCCTGTTCAGCCACTCTGACATGCTGTTCTCCTCCGGCGTGTCGTGCACGGTAAGGCTCCTAACCGTCCCCTTTGTTTTCAGGTGACTTGTAAACTCCTGGGAGAGATACTCTCCCCCACGGTCAGTCTGTAACTTCTTTATCTTCGCGCCGTGCTGAGTCTCCATGCAGGCCTTGTATTGCTTATAGCAGGCGAACACCTCACTCTTGCACGCTATCGGCACCAGGTAAGTCCACCTGTTGTGGTCGTCTGTGAAGCTGACAAAGTACTCCTTCCCATCGTAGCTCTGCGGGTTCGCCGGTCCCCACACGTCCGAGTGCACCTTCTCACTGAAGGTGCTGGATCGCGGTCCCTCCCGCTTCTGCGGGACGGGCTTGCGTGTCGGCTTGGCCTGCGCACACGCCGTGCATAGGCTTGGTTGGCTGGACATGTCGACGTCCAGTCCTGTAACCGTCCCATCCTGGACAAGTTTCCGGGCAACTTGCGGTGAGATATGACCCATGCGGCGGTGTAGTTCATCCAACGTGAGTCTTTTCCGCGCTACCTCCGCCACCGCCGCTGTCAAACCGTGCTCCACCTTGTAGAGGCCGTTTGAGAGCGGGACCTGCCCAAGCAGCGTCCGTCCCCTTCGCGTCCCAAATCAGGCATTTTCGGTCCTTCAACAGGACCGAGTATCCCGCTGCGTTGCAGCATGCCAAGGATACCAGGGTGAACGCTAAGTCCAGGCAATACAGTACGTCTTTTAGTATGACATGCGTTGTCGTTTTCCTGTTAGGGATCCCGACCTTCATGTTGCCCATCCCTACAGCCTTGAAGACTGTCTTGTCCACCACGTTGATCGCGCATGGCGTGATATCTCTGAAGGTGAGGAACCGATGCCTGTTCGGTGACATGTGCCCTGACGCTCCTGAATCATAGACATCGACCTCCTGTCCCGTCAATGGGCTCGTTCCTAGTGCGAGCATGGGTCTGGCGGATGTCGTGGTGAATGCGAATCCCTCGCTCTCCACCGCCGTGTTCGCTGAGTCCCCCCCCTTCTTGTCGTCATCCTTCTTTTCTTTCTTCTTAGCTTTGGAGCGGCACTCGGCCTTAACGTGCCCCTTCTTCCCGCACTTCCAGCACTCCACATCGGACTTCGTGGTGCTGGTGGTGTTGGAGGTGCTGCCGCGTGCCTGTGACTTGCCGCGACCCTTTGCTGCGGCCAGGGCATTCTCATTTGCCTTTAGTTGGCTCTCCTCGATGGTAAGTCTCTTGAATTCGTCGATTAGCATACTAACCACCTGATCCAGCTCCAACTTGGCTTTAGCGTGTGCCGCGGACATCGTGATCGCGTTGATCAGCGAGCGGTATGACTTGGGGAGTGAGCCTAAGATAATGGTAGTCACGTCGTCATCCGTGAGTCCGGCATTCATTCCTGCCAGTTGCTCCTGCATCCTCATGAGGGTCTCCAGGTGTGTGCGAATGTTCGACTCGTCTTCGCACTTGAGCTCATACATCCGGCGCCGCATGTCTACTTTGATGGTGAGCGCCCTTGTCTCGTGCTTCGCACATACCGCATCCCAGACCTCCTTCGCTGTTGATAGGTTCCGGACCTCGATGAGAACACTGTCAGGGACAGTAGTGAATATTTGGGCCATAATCGTGGCCTCGCGCTGGTTGTAATCGTCCCAGTGCATCTCTACACTCTCCAGTTCCTCCTCTTGCTCGCCCGTTAGGGTGTGACCGTCGGGATAAGTGGGGATCGGAGGGGGGATCCGGGCAGCCCCCTCCAGGTGCTGTTTCACACCTCGAGTCGACGCTAGCGTGGCTAATGTTTGACTCTTCCAGGTAACCCAGTTTGTGCCGTCTCGGGCAAGCTTGGGTATGATGAACGACTTCGTGGTGGGGGACGACGTGGTGGGCTCTGCAGGGCCCATAACCTGTTAGGGTTATTGTGCAGTAGCTGTGTAGTGTAAGCTCAGTGAATAGATACTTCACTGAGCGCGTATGTATAACTGTACCTGTGTAGTGTAAGCTACACAGGGGTGAGCATCGTACTCGACGATATACAAAGGGTGATGCATACCTCAGTGAATAGATACTTCACTGAGGTACCACTATCTACGAGTCTACTAGATATACCAGCTCGGTCAGCTATGACCGAGACAACCTATGTAACTACTAGTCCGGGTCGCGGGTTACCAGCCGCGGCCCTGCGTCCTATGCTTATCCATCCTTACTCCAACAGTAACAGACGGACTGGATGTCACGGAAATGTAAAGGCTAGTAGTGCATTATCATTCTGACCAGTATTTACATGGATAATGGTGAAGAAATGCCAGGCAGCGATAATAAGTAGACGGTGTGTGGTATCACCGCTGTCATTGTAAACAACCAAAAGGCAGACACCATGATCAATAAGCACTTTAGTCATCGTAATCGTAAGGGTCATTGTAATCACAATGCCCACAGTATCCGCATTCCAATCCGCACGCCGTGTAATCTAGCTCGCGGTCCTCCACATCGGCGTATGGCTCCCAGTGCGAGATCCACGACTCCTTGAAAGATTTGCTGCGATCCCTGGATGCATCTAGCAGGGCCTTATAGGCGCCGATACCCCCCAGAATAGTGTTAAGTACGTCCGCATGGCTGACAACCCAGCTCTCCCTAGGCAGAGCGCGAACACTTTCTTTTTCTCCCACCTCGTCATACTCGTCAATTCTAACCAAAAGGAGCATTCCAGGTGCCATGCACTGCAAGAGGTAAAAGATATCGGAGAGGGGTGTGGGGCCTGAAATGAACAGATCGTTGTTAGACCGACTTGGTCTTCTAGCATCAAATGCTTCGAAGACAGTTTTCCACATTTGTAAATTGGTGGCCTCCATAAACGAGGAAAAGGTAGATGGAAGAGATATGTTGAACCCAGACCCACGTCTCTCCTGCGGAATCAGAGAAAATATCTGACGTTATAAACCAGTCAGCCAGCCAGCCAGGAAGCAAATCTCAATGGTGGGCCACCTTGCCGTCCTCAGCAACGGCTTCATCCCAGCTGTGTTCCTTAACCAATATCTCCTTGCTCTGAACGATGAATTGATAGGCCCTGCTATATGCAGCCTCTAGTTCTTCATCGTCCAGGGCGGCAATGCCAGTGTGGCTGGCCCAGAAGGCACGCGATTGAGGGTCAAAACGGACATATGGTCCTTCCCCTCCCATTATGTCACGAGTGTTCGTTACCGGGCTATCTGATGCGATGTCGAGGGCGTTGGGGGAGATATCCGTCTCCTCGAGGTAAAGGTTACGAGTTAAACTATCGCGAGGAGGGGTGGCCTGATATCACCTTCTAACTATTAAATTGCTGCTTGTGGTAAGTGAACGAATAGAATGTTCGAAACTTCTGATTGACTGACTGCTCATCGAGTGGCAAACACCGGAACTGAATATTAATCATGTGATATGTAGGGTTAGAGTTTCACAGAAGCTGACGGTCTATTTTTACCGGCATGTAATCAAACCAAGTACTGGAAATTGCGAGGTGATACAAATACCATACGAGCGGCCGTCTTTTGTGGAATGTTTGCACCAATAATGCCCAGACTCGCAATATATATGCCTAGCGTCACGATCCTGAAATGGATGGACATGGGATTTCACATTGTTTTCTCGCTAACACAAGATGTCGTTTCTATGGGGTTTCATCACGTTTGACTCAACGCATTAAGAAACTTGAAAAGCTTTCCGTATATGCTACACAAATGATCGTGTGTGATTTACAGCAGAAAATATAAACGCACACTCAACTATCGCATTTTGTGTCGTAGTATTGTGAAAATACAAAATGAACTACCACTGCAGTACATAAAATACAGGTGTCTGTAGTAACAAAGATCTCTACTTCGCCGTCTCAACCCAGCGGCTGAAAATCTCGGACGCAGAGTACCTTGGAAATGAAGTGAGCCTTAGGATACGCAGGCCATAATGGAACGGCACTGGCAGCCTGTGGCGCCGGGTGCCACTTTTTGTGCTAGTACTCGCAATGCCCGCAGTACCCACAATCCTCCGCTGAGCATGCCGTAAAATCCTGTGCAGAACCCACGTCCCACACATCGTCTGAGCTGCTCCAGACGTCGCCATCCTCGAAGTAGTCGTCGTCCAAGCCTCCATATCCCAGCTGCATGAACCCATGCCATGTGTGCGTCTGCTCCAAGCCCGACCCTTCGGCAAAGCCATGACAGTCAAGTTCTGAGAGCAAATCCTCTTTGAAGAATGAGCGGTCCTCGTCACTGGAGGCATCGAGCAGCTGATCGTAGGCAGTGGTCGTCCCCAGGACAGTTGTGAGCATGTCTGTGTGACTATCGACCCAGCTTTCCCCGGGCAAAATACGAATGTATTCTCCCTCATCCTCGTCAAAGTGGCGGACTCTGCTTAGGAGAAGCATTCCAGGCGCGATACACTGGAGCAGGTACAACATACTGCAGAGGGGATGGGGCCCAGTGCTAAAGAAGTCGATATCGGGAGATAATTGGCTCTGCGCGGCGTGGAAAACCTGCTCGAAAAGGGCTTTCCACATATGTGAATCGGCTGGATCCACGAAAGAAGAAAACGTAGTTGGGAAAGAGAGCAACGCAGACTCGCATGATTCCGGGGAAGACAGAGAGAACAACTGATTTTGGAAGTGCAATCAATGGGCGGCACGAAGGGGGCAAGAATGATCGCAAACATGGCGGTCCTCATCAGGGGTTTCTGTCCACCCGTGCTCATTGATCAATCTTTCCTTGTCCTCGCGGATGAAGGTATGGGCACGTTTATATGCAGCGTCTAGTTCCTCATCATTCAGCGCATGTAGACCAGTGCGCTCTGCCCAAAAGGCACGCTCGTCTGAGTCGGCGTTGAAACGGATATGGCATGTTCCAGGCTGTTCGGGAGAGTCGCTCATGTTGTCGTACTGTTATCGACAGTATTTAGGCGTAACTGGGGGAATAGAAATCGCGCTGTATCGCGAGAGTGTAGGGCCACTAACTTGAAACGAGTAGGATTATAGACGAGCAACTCACCGATGAACTTTGCAAGGAGTGCGAATTGAGACCTCGGCGTAGAGGAACTTGAGCACCGCAGGGCTTTGTAAACACACTTGGCGGCGAGACATAATGCGTCATACAATAATCGTTTTTGCGAATAAAGCTCCACCAGTTCGTTGGCGCTCCCAGTGAAAGCGCCACACGTGGGGAGCATCACTGTGAATAATTCCATGAGCAACCTCCCCCCCGCGACCAATATCTATGCTTATTCACAGCAATGATCCGTATCTGCATTGCAGGCTTCGACTCCGAGCTCATCTAATGATCTAACCGGACAGCAAGAACCTCAATCCCGGGCCATGGTACTTATAGCCCTCTGCCTCTGGATGGAGAGAAATCCACATATGCCGCGCGTGCTTATAAGGCTGTCCCTCTTCCGCTGTGATGTGTCAATAAGTACGCTCCCAGTGGCGGTGCTACGACGTGGATACGACACGCCATCCCGATCCGCCGGCTCATCACTGCCTGGACTCTGGATCGCTGACATGCTGGCGTCACTACTTTGTTCCAGTGTTTACACCGACCTATACGCGTACGCAACTACGGGGTGGCGAGCCTCGGTAACTGATCCCGGGAAGCGCACCACTGACAGCATCCAAGTGCCGCCATTCAACACAAGTCTACAATAGGTTGAATGAATGGTTGAGATTCCAAAGCAAGGACCTAGAGCGAGTGCCATACCGCAGGCGGTGTCGGGGATGCTCGGGAAAATGCTGAAAAGGAAGGTCATATGCCGACTTGGATTCCAAGCATATGAAAAGCATTAAAGTGTTTAGGTTCAACCAGAACGCCCCAGCCATGGGGAGCGCCGGTCCGCGGACGCGTCCATGGACAAACCCTAGAATGTGTTAGGTAATATAGTTGACTGTGGGCCTAAGGCCCACAACGTTACATACGGACTCATCGCCGGCCACAACGAGCACACTCCTAAGCTTACCGTGGCACGAATCGCTTCGCTGTTTGTATATATCTACTCTAGCGATATGTCGACACTTTTTTCACTGCTTAGTGTCAACCTCAGTCTCCTTCAAGCTGTCAGCTTTGAACAGCTTATCACATTTGTCAACCTTATCCAACACCTTTGCGAGCGAATAAAATGGAACCAGCCTTACGATTACATTGGTCCCCCAGATGCACTGCCAATTTCTGTGCACAATTTTATATGTGATGTGCTGGGGCTGGACACCGAAATGGTAAAATATATCTGGCTTACTTGGAAGCATATGGCTTGGACCAAGGCCACCGATTCTAGAGAGCCTCAATTCCAACGATCAAATTCACTTCTACCTTTATTTCTGAGGCATGGTCCGGCTCATAGCATAGGTAAATCTGACCGAGTGGTTCGCTGCCTGTATTTAACATATCACTTGCAGCCTATTATGAATTCTTTCTACCTCATCGTGTCTGCATTGATCCAGAATGTCAGCATTATGGAAGTACACCCCAGTGGGCTCGTCCTCGTTTACAGAACCCAGTACATATGCCGCAACGTTACTGACAAAAGAATATGGACCGATGCCATGCTATACAACTTCATTCTACTGCCGAAGTGAGTTACACATTTTTAGTATACAATAATACTGAAGGTTATTGTGAGATTGTCATACAAGATATCACCACAACTACCGTGTTCATGCACAAGCATCATTACGCACTTACTACTCGGGTGTCCCTGATGTTATCCAGGTGTCCCAAAAATTCTTCTTTCAATCTTCTGCCTGTGAAATCTTTGCTACCATGATGAATTCAGCTTGGTAAGTCCTAAGGTAATGTGAATGCTCAATAATCATCAACTTCCGTTTAGGACTTCAGCTACGAATTGTGACATAATATTTAATCAAGCGTTTCTGTCTCCAACCATCAAGAATCTCTTGCCACGAGATTGGAAGGTCAAGCTAACATGCTACTCCGAAGATGTCTGGAACACATTTTATATCCATTCGCTCCTCCTTGACCTTACTGCGCGCTCGGATGTATTACAAATCCCTCACCAGTGCTCAAGTCAAGCAGATCGCCTTCGTCCCGCTCTTGAAGCACGCAATGATTGTATGATGGGAGTTGGGCAGGAGCATTGAAATCATGCATGTGAGAAGTGCACACATGTCTCTAAAGATGCCAATGGGATCAGCTGTGAGCTGTGCTTTTCCATTCTCAACGCCTGTTAAATTGACATTGTAGATGGGATACGATCGGTGGTCACTGATGGTGTCACTCTCGGACATCCCTGCTGTGCCGGTGATATTGAATGCAAAAACCCACTACCTAACGGTCGCTCAACCTATTGTGAAGCAGGTGATCGTCATAGATTGAGGTATCGCAATGTGCTAATGCCGCACGTATTTATCAAAATTGTTAGTTTTGAGCCGGTTATGTACAGTGGAATATAGGATCCATTGCGAAATACGGATGACCCTCCTCGCCGCTGCCTTCCCACCGCAGACCAGGCCAGGCCACACCCCTCCATCCTGATACGGTCCCGCACGCTGATTCACCCAAACCCAGTGAAAGACGGAACGCGATCTCGCCATCAACCCACCACACCTCGGCGAAGAATGCAGCGGCGAGCACGCCGAGCGGGCGGTGAGGAGCGAGGTGAGGACGAGAGCGCGGAGGTACGGCAGGACAGTCGATGCGAGCGCGAACAGGGCGAAGTCCGAGACGTGCACGCACGGCGCCCAGTGTGCGGGCGGGCACGGGCTGTACGTTACGCAAAAGTTGTAGGAATGGAGTAGGAGGCGGAGTGTATACAGCGTGTGCGCGATGACGAGCACGGTGAGGGGACGGCGCAACAGCGCGGTGGAGGGCGGAAGCTGTGTCTGGCCAGGAGCGGACGTGCAAGCCGTAGGACACGACGAAGAGGACGGACAGCGTTGCGTAGCCCGGTATAAAGGCGGGGCGGACGGGACGAGACTTGGCATGGGAACAGCATACGTATCGTGTCTTCGGAATAGTCACGTTCGGAAAGTCGAGCAGATGTCACCAGGAAAAAAAGCCTGAGAGGCGCCGAAGCCACCCGGGCAAAAAAGGAGCACCCTGGGGCGGCGGCGGTCGCATGGCGCATGGTGATTCGAACGGTGATGGGGTTGTTCGGGTTGTGCTGGAGAAGGGAGCGGCACCAAGAAGACGACGTGGCAGCTTCGCAGCGAAGTCACCGGGGGTATGGTTAGGCTACTCGAGGCTCATTGGGGCAAGGATGACTCGGAGTGATTGATCAGCTGGTGCGAGTCGTACAAACAGATTGTGGAAGAAGCTATGACTGTAGGTGGGCGGTGTTTATTGCCGCTGACGTAGCTGCACGTGTCCACGAATGGCAAAGGGGGAGACGCGAGTGTTCAGCGTTGTGGAGCAACGAGGCACTCACCTTAGCTGTGATGCGAGCAGCCAGAAGAACACATCAAAATGTGCGAGTGAGATCCAAGAAGGAGGAGGGTATATCACGAGCGGAAAAGGGGGAGGCGCGAGTGTTCAGCGAAGGCGGCGGTGTGGAGCACCTAAGGCACTTACATTAGCTTTGATATGGCGTTTTGCGTCGAGTGTGGATGTAGGCAGGGCATGTTGGTCACCTCCTTGAACAGCGAGGGCGATAGATGGAGTCTGGAGCAGTTTCTGCGGCGCGGAAGACATGGTGGTTGGAAATGGCTCCTATGGAGCCTTATGGTCTCGTTAAGTGTCCATGGACGCGTCAGTGACGTGTCCATGGACGATGGCTCCCTGTGGCCGGGGTGCCCTCGGTTCAACCTGATTGTTGGATGATCTCAGGCAGCGGAGCCTTAAATCGACACGTACAACTTGCTTGAGTGCATCGGCGAAGGAAGCTGGTCCAATCAAGGCCCAGGCAATTCCTCACGGTGCGAATAGGTTTACAGCGATGCTTGCTTCTGCATCACGGAACACTCAAACAAACTTCTTACCCCCGCAGAAGCACCAAAGTGGCAGGCAAACTCAAAGTGTTGCCGGAGCAAGGGCCGGAGCAGCCTCTATCCAAGCCGGCAACACTATATACTTATGTATCTGGATCTACGTCACATCCATGAAGGAATTTCGCACCGAACATCCACTGAAACACCTCGCTCTACTAACAACGGATACGCGTCAAGCATACACCGACGAGCCACACACATGTCGATACGATCTTCGTCCGTGACGCTCCCATCGCCCGTGGTCGCCAAAAGCTGGATGTCCAGCTTCTGCAGGTTCCGAAACTTCCCTGCAAGAATGCAATCAACTTGGCCCCAAGCAGAAGCTGAGCACGTCTCCCTAAACTCATCAATGTCAAATACCACTTCGAGTTCGATCTGCTCTAATTTGTTGGAAGTGTCAATATTGGAAAGGAACCGTAGAAGCCAGGCCAGCCCGAATGTGTCCGAGACCATCAAGTCGAATAGCTTACAGTCGATATTGGTCAAACGTAGGAAGCTAATATTGGGGTTAAATTCCAGTTTGATGTCGAAATGTAAGTTTTCAACCGCTAAGCCTATACAGTCAAACAGTCTCTTCGAGTTCAAGATAGGTGGTCACTCACGCGTGCATTTGTCCCAATATGACACATAAAATTCGAGATGTTTGAGTGAGCTGCCAATGGTGCGAAGCAGGCGGTTTAAAGCTTTCTCGTCGTCTTCGTCGGAAGTTACGCGTAAAGTCTGTATGTGCGACATCTCAAAAGGCGATCGAGGCTCAAGAAACCAATCAATGGGTAGGCGAGATCTGTCTCCAATCTCCAAATCAGAAAGGCAGATCCGCTCCCTTGGTTCATCATCATTTTCTTGATCTCCTCGGGTCAAGAGGTTCTGAAACTGCCACGACGGCAAAATGACATAAGTTAACGATAAAGCCATTAGACTTTCAGCAGGCATGGAAGGCTCACGCAGTTGATGCTTGTATCGTTAAAAATTTCGAGTGTTAGGGACGTGAGCGAGGGTAGCAGGAGTACCCGTCGGAGCGATTGCCGGAGATCTACTGCCAATTCATGAAAATGCAGATTGCGTAGCTCTATGCTCTGGAGCTTGCTGAGCTTGCGCAACACCGCCGCGAGGAGTGATTGATCCAGGGTTGCCTGTTTCCAGGCCGCCCAGTCTCCACGCAAGTGCACCTTCAGCTCTCGGATGTAATTGAAAAGATGAGGAGAACTGAGGAAAGTTTGAGCCTTTCGCTCGCAGTCATCTCCGTCCAGAACAAACGTTATCCGCCGGAAAAGACGCCGTTGGCTCGAGGGAACCCATGAACGGCAAACCAGCGAACACGCAAGTAAACCATCGTGATCATGGTCCTCATGGAGATTATCGGTAACGGCATCGATCAGCTCTCGTGGTAGCCTACTGTCCCTCATGCCCGTGTGGAGACTGCAGTGACGATATTGGGAGGATAATCAATACTTCGGGCTTGGTGCATTCGTCGAAGCAAATGACACGTGGTAAAGGTCGCAGAATGTCAGGGGCCTCGTTCAAGGCTTCACAGTGCGCTCGATGGTACCAAGTATCAGAGGGCGGCAGATCGACCAGAATGGAGATGTGAGCTCGGCTTCACCTCCAGTGGCGAAAGCGATATGAGATCTGATGGTTTGTCAGTTCCCGGTGAACCTTATGTGCTCGTCGTCAAGACTACTCGTGATGACATGTCATAGTCATTAGGTAGTCAAGGGCAGAACAAGAACTGAAGTTACTGAACAGACGTACAAGGGGCTACAAGGGAGAGCCAAAGAATTAATCAGCTTTGCTCGTTAATATCTCGTTGACACGATGATCGCCTAGCTGGTATCCGGAAGCTAAGTAAAGTTGGAGTGTTATGTAAGCTGAGTGATGCGGGTCAGTCCCCATAATTGTCTTGTAAAATTTACGAGCCAGACTCGGCTCGAACACTTTGCATGTCTACGCCTGTCGGAGAGGAGTTGATATGCAAAGTGTTCCCTTCACTATGGACTCAATGCATCTACTTGACTCTGGTCTGCTCGCGGACGGTTTCACTTTCAAGGCCTAGTTTCTGGCAATGCGTCACATTATCGTATATGAACCCTGTCAAGAAGTACGCATTTTTGTCTGCAGACAAGTTCTAAATCATCCCGAAGTCGTGTGTGGGCGTGACAGACTCCGAGTCGTGGGCCTGATCCTGATCCGGGGGCTAGTGACCCAGTTTCTTCAGTTCACTCACATCTGTCCGGTTGGGAGGTACGTAGATGTGTTCCGCTTGTCTATTACTTAACATCGCGGATGGTCAATCTCGAGCACCTAGTTGGGAAGCCTCTCCCCTGGGTCCTTTGGTTCCCTTGGACCGTGGAGTACTTACTGCCCGCACACTTATGCAATGCGTGCTCATTCACGTGCTGGCTGAAATTCCTGCTGCAGGATCCGGATGTGGGCCCCTATATACCGAGGTGCTACATACGGAAACCCCTTCAACTCTTGACGGTATGGCGCGAGAGTGGCGTTCTAAACTACGATGCTGCGTGCATGCGGAACATGTAATAGCATTACATGCAGACGCGCTAGCGCGTCCATGACGCAGCGATTAGGCGCAGTGAGTACCATCTAAAATTGATAAATGGCAGGAATTTCGCCTCTTAATGCATTGCGCAACTTGTTAGGGCTGCGATTCGTTTCTAAAAGCGTACGTCTTGTGTGTTAGTATATGTTCCGATAATGATGTGCCCTAATTATCTGAAAGCGAGAGATGCTCACGATAAAGGAAACACGAATTTTTTGGCACTGCGGCCCGAGTCCTACCTTATGCAATCGGCAATGCGCCTCAATATTGTGTTTTGGCATACATGAATCTCAGCCCTTTCTCGGCTACGTGTTCGAGTTATCCCTATGTTTAGGAGTCTAGCAAGGGTGTTCCTGGGGCGGTTGGCACAATATAAAAAGCGACGGTGTACGCATAAGGTTTCTGCATCCTATTCTGTTACACGAAGTGTACAGATTTAATTACCTTGTAGGTTAGTCCCTCGCTACTCTCCCTATAGTGGACTGAGTGCAGACGTTCCTTCCAGCGCTACCAACCGTTTCAGAGTTGTAAGTAAGCTCCTAGCTTGATCGAGAGCAATCACTTGGAACTCAAATTATGCATATAATCAGATAAATATTCCGATGGTTTTCACCAATGGAGAAGGCATCTTGGTTACTACCCATGGCCCAGGACGATTGCACCTTTACAGCTACGGGGCATTTGGTGGTCTGCCGGGCATCAACGGCAGTACCACAACCTCGAGGAGTGGCATGACCCACTTCTTGATTTCACCAGCTATAATTAGACCAAATTCGCATTCTTCTGGGATGGGAAGGGGAAAGCGGAATGTCGCGTCGGCGCGAAGCCCAAGAGATATCCGGTGAGAAGGAGTTGGAAGGAAGCGTCCTGGGTGCATTGGGGACTCGGAAACGACATTACGACTCTGGATGTTAGCCCGGAGTATTTCGCGGGTGCTGTGGGGAGAAACAATGAAGTGACCTGTTTCCTGATTCCCGAGGACCTTTCTGAGCCCAGGGACTAGCTGTTATGTAACAACCCCCCACAGTCTCATACGGCACATTTCTTGAAGTTGTTCGCAGCCTAATTAATATCGATATCATTTCGAAAGGTGCAGCCTGAACCCGCAGATTCGGTTGAAAGCGGCATAGCGTGTTGTGTAACGTACTAACATAGCAGCCGCGTTTTCTTGGGCCAGGTGCACGCTGGTTATCATCGCACGCCATTGGCACACGCATCTATGAGTCGAGAAACATGGCCGGCCCGAAATGAACTGGACAACCCTGCATGGGCTGGTTGTGCTGGAACTTTTGACTGTTCTTGGTGGACTCGGAATAAGAATGTGGCGAGGGACAATCATTTTGTGGAGACGGCACGCTGTTGAGTGAACGGGGCTTGATTAGCCGGTCTCGATACGCAGAGGAAGAAGTGCACATGAAGGGAAGGGGGCCCTCGAGCCCTTCCCATCAGATGGCATGACCTTAGACAGATGCTTGCCGCGGAAGATCTCGTGAGGAGCTGCTTCACGACCGGACCTCCACTTTCAAGCTTGTCGAAACTAAGGCGATGTGGCATGCGTGCGTCATGATTGCGTGCACCAACCGTCCAAGCTCCGAGTCGTGCAGCCTATTACTGTATGTTAGCCAACATCCGCCGTCGCAATACTAGTAGCCCACAGCATTGCACACTTGTTAGGGCTGCGATTCGTCCTAAAGGCGTACGTCTTGTATATATATATATATGATATGCTCCGATAATGATGTCCGTGGCCTCGTTATCTGCATGAATGAGCGGGAGATGCTGTGGCACAATAAAGGAAACATAATTTTTTGCACTGCACTCGATCCGAGTCTTCATGAGAATTAATAATGAGTCGATATTACAGTAGCGTGCTCAGCAATCAAGGCTCCTCTATCGAATATTGACACCTGCGCCTCGATGTGCTTTGTTTGCATGCCCCGCCTAAGGCATACATGCATCATGCATCATCTACCTCAGCCGCTTCTCGGTTATGTGGTCACTTTCCCCCTACGTTTAAGAGAGGGCCTGTCTGGCAAGGGTGACACGTGGGAGGAACAAGTGAATATATAAAAAGAAGGACAAAACGACAAAAGGCGGCGCGACAGCAGTATAACAAAAACACGAGGCGGTTGGCACAATATAAAAAGCGACGGTGTAACCATAATGTTTCTGCATCCTACTCTGTTACACAAAGTTGTTTTTTCAGTGGGTTGTTCAGTGGGTGCTGTTTCAGGGGCAGAATCATTGAAAACTGAAAACCGGTGGGTCGGCTTATGGGTTTTCAATGGTTCCGCTATCCACAGTGATGCGCTGTAATTTAAAAGTACAGTATATTTTATTTCTGAGCCACTATATAATTAGAGCGAGCAGCGGCCGCGTCAGGATGCTCGAGAGTCGACATGTATAACGTTCAAGTGCGTGCGGCTGCATATATTGAAGCTGATTCACAATATATCTGTATCTGTATCTACCTCCGAAGAATTTCGCACCGAACATCCACTGAAACACCTCGCTCTACTAGTAACGGATGCGCGTCAAGCATACACTGACGAACCTCACACGCGTCGATACCCTGTTCGCTCGTGTAGCACAAAAGCTGGATGTTCAGCTTCTGCAGGTTCCGAAACTTTCCTGCAAGAATGCAATCAACTTGACCCCAAGCAGAAGGTGAGCACATCTCCCTATACGCCAATATGTCAGTGAACACGTCGAGATCGAGCTGCTCTAATTTGTTAGAAGTGTCCACATTAGAAAGGAGCCGTAGAAGCCAGGCCCGCCCGAATGAGCCCGAGTCCATGTCCTCGAATTGCATACAATCGATACTGGACACAAAGAGGAAGCTAATATTGGAGTTAAATTCCAGTTTGATATTGGAATGTAAGTTCTCAACCGCTAAGCCTATAAAGTCAAACAATCTATTTGAGTTCAAAATAGGTGGTCACTCACAAGGAGTTTGCTTGCTAAGTGGCGCATAAAATTCGAGATGTTTGAGTGAGCTGCCAATGGTGCGAAGCAAGGGGTTTAAAGCTTTCTCGTCGTCTTCGTCGGAATAAACTACGCGTAAAGTCTGGATGTGCGATATCTCAAAAGGCGATCGAGGCTCAAGAAACCAATCAATGGGTAGGCGAGATCTGTCTCCAATCTCCAAATCAGAAAGGCAGATCCGCTCCCTTGGTTCATCATCATTTTCTTGATCTCCTCGGGTCAAGAGGTTCTGAAACTGCCACGACGGCAAAATGACATAAGTTAACGATAAAGCCATTAGACTTTCAGCAGGCATGGAAGGCTCACGCAGTTGATGCTTGTATCGTTAAAAATTTCGAGTGTTAGGGACGTGAGCGAGGGTAGCAGGAGTACCCGTCGGAGCGATTGCCGGAGATCTACTGCCAATTCATGAAAATGCAGATTGCGTAGCTCTATGCTCTGGAGCTTGCTGAGCTTGCGCAACACCGCCGCGAGGAGTGATTGATCCAGGGTTGCCTGTTTCCAGGCCGCCCAGTCTCCACGCAAGTGCACCTTCAGCTCTCGGATGTAATTGAAAAGATGAGGAGAACTGAGGAAAGTTTGAGCCTTTCGCTCGCAGTCATCTCCGTCCAGAACAAACGTTATCCGCTGGAAAAGACGCCGTTGGCTCGAGGGAACCCATGAACGGCAAACCAGCGAACACGCGAGTAAACCATCACGATCATGGTCCTCATGGAGATTATCGGTAACGGCATCGATCAGCTCTCGTGGTAGCCTACTCTCCCTCATGCTCGCTGCAGACTGCAGTGACGATATTATCGATACTTAGGGCTTGGTGCCGTCGTCGAAACAAATGACACGTGGTGAAGGTCGCAGAATCGTTGTCAGGGGCCTCGTCCAAGGCTTCACAGTGACTGAACTCAGCTTACATAACACTCGGTATACTCCAACTTCATTGTCTTTTAGCTTCCAGATACCAGCTAGGCGTTCATCGTGTCAACGAGATATTGACGAGCAAAGCTTATTAATACATTGACTCCCCCTTATAGCCCCTTCCCCTTGTACGTCTCCCCTTGTTCAGTTCTTGTTCTGCCCTTGACAACCTAATGATCATGAGATGTCATTACGAGTAGACTTGACGACGAGCACATAAGGTTCACCAGGAACTGACAAACTGTCAGAGATCATATCGCTTTTACTGGAGGTGAAGCCGAGCTCACGTCTACATTCTGGTCGATCTGCCGCCCTCTGATACTTGGTGCCATCGAGCGCCATAATTGTCTTGTAAAATTCGCGAGCCAGACTCTGGCTCGAACACTTTGCATGTCCACGCCTGTACAGTCGCACAGGAGTTGATATGCAAAGTGTTCCCTTCACTATGGACTCAATGCATCTACTTTTCTGGTCGTGCCGGGTCTGGTCTGCCTTGCGGACGGTTTCACTTTCAAGGCCTAGTCTGTGGCAATGCGTCACATCATCGTATATGAACCCTGTCAATAAGTTCGCATTGTCGTCCGCAGACAAGTTCTAAATCATCCCGAGGTCGTGGTGTGGCGGACTAGTACTACTCGTAGACCTGATCCTGATCCGGTGGCTAGAGCGTCCGAGTACCCACCCAGTGTCTTCAGCTCACTCGCATCTGTCCGGTTGGGAGGTACGTGGATGTGGTCCGCTTGACCATTACTTAGCATGGCGGATGGTCAATCTCGGGCACCTACTTTGTCTCTACAGGAGCAGAAGCACCAGTTGGCAAGCCGCCGAGTCTCCCCCTGGGTCGCCGGTCCTCGGGTTCCCTTGGACCGTGTGAGTAGTGCCCGCAGCACGTCGCACGACAGTCAGGCGTAAATGTTGGACTTTCAGCGAATGCCATCTAAACTTGATAAATAGCAGGAATTTCCAAGCTTGTAACCGGCTCGAAACTAAGGCGATGTCGGACGAACTTATGACATGCCGTGCATCACGATTGCGTACCATCCGTTCCAAGCTCCGAGTCGTGCAGCCTATTACGGTATGTTAGCCAACATCCGCCGTCGCAGTACTAGTAGCCCACAGCATTGCGCACCTTGTTAGGGCTGCGATTCGTCATAAAGGCGTACGTCTTGTATATAAATATATGTTCCGATAAGGGTGTGGCCTAATTATCTGAAAGCGGGAGTTGCTCACAATAAAGGAAACATATTTTTTTTGCACTGCGCTCCGAGCCGTCGAGTCAACGAGAGTTGATATTACAGTCGTGAATTTGAGCTCCTAACTTCAATATATATTCAGCAAGGCGTATCTATTGAATATTGACAGGCTGCGCCTCAATGTGCTTTGTTTGCGCCGGGCTCGTTCCTGAGGCGGTTGGCACAGTATAAAAGCGACGGTGTGACCATAAGTTTTCTGCATCCTATTCTGTTACGCCAAGTTTGAATTACTGTAGGTTACTCCCTCGCTACTCTCCGTTCTTCACAGTGGACTGAGTGTAGACCTTCCTCCCAGCCCTGTCAACCGTTTTAGACTTGTAAGTAAGCTCCTATTGATTGGTATCCTCGACGAGCAATCACTTGGAACTCAAATTGTCAGATAAATATTGCCATGGTTTTCGGCAACGCAGAAGGGATCTTGGTTACTACCCACGGCCCAGGACGATTGCACCTTTACACCTATGGGGCATCTGGTGGTTTGGCGGGTGTCTACGGCAGTGTGTCAACCTCGAGGCGTGGCGTGAGCCACTTCATGATCTCACACAGCTATAATTACACCAAATACGCATTCTTCTGGGATGGCGCGGGGAAAGCGGAATGTCGCGTCGGCGCGAAGCCCAAGAGATATCCGGTGGGAAATAATTGGAGGGAATCAGCCTGGGTGAAGTGGGGCGAAACAGAAATTTCGACTCTGGATGTTAGCCCGGAGTATTTTGCGGGTGCTGTGGGGAGAGAGAATCAAGTGACGTGCTTCCTGATTCC
The DNA here is from genome assembly GCA_015179125.1 of Gautieria morchelliformis. Lineage (NCBI taxonomy): Eukaryota > Fungi > Basidiomycota > Agaricomycetes > Gomphales > Gomphaceae > Gautieria > Gautieria morchelliformis. Next base: position 50,139 of record WHVA01000373.1, on the reverse strand, counting down.
CGAAGACCTTTCGTACTAGCTGCCGTGTACAATCCCCCGCAGTCTCGACCATTTCTTGAAGCTGTTCAGCCCAGTTAACATCGATATTTGGAGATTAGCACGTACTTACGCAGCGGCCAGTGCACTGGTAAGCCCTATTATCGGCATCTATGAGTGGAGTGAGCGGGCCGCGCCCGAAAGCCGGCCCTCCGGCATGGAGCATGGAAAGGAAGCACTGCTCCGGTGATGTGGAAGAATGTATATTAATACTTGGCATCTAGGATCTCAGGCACCGATTGTTTTATTTTTAGCCGGTGTCGACCCGGGCGTCTGGTATGATGCGGTCACGCTTCCTGATTAATGGGGCACGAGGCCCGACGTCACACGTGCGCCGGGGCCCCGGGTCCACGGGGCTTCTCTTCCCGCGCCCGTCCCAGGAATTGGGCGGAGAGAATCTCTGCTTTCGACCACCATCCCCACCGCTGCATGTCGTCCACCATATACAACGTACGTCCCTTTCTAGCCTTGTGTGTCGCCTCCGACGTCGCTGACGATCCTCCATCCACCGTCCGCCGCTGCGTCCGCCGTCCTTTTCCGCCATGCCACCGCCACCGCCCACCCGCAGCATCGCACCCTCCAACCGACTGCCCCGCCCTCCGGGCCCCCAGGTGCAGGCCCGCCGCCGGGCGTGCCCGTGCCCGGTCCCGCCGTCCCCATCGGCGCGAGCGTCACCGGCGTCTCCGCCGTCGGTATGGGCGTCCCCGGCGCCCCCATGCCGTCCACCACCCCAGCGCCCGCCTCGACGAGTGTCTCGACACCGTCCGCCGCGAGTTCGAGTTGGTTAGTCAAGATATGAACCTCCTCCGCGGCCAGCGCGACGACTACGACGGAAAGAGTGAGTCCCGCTGCGTCGTCCCGTCCGTGCCCGCCCTCACCCACCCACGCCCCCGCAGTCTCCACCCAGATCACCGAGCTCAACGCGATCAAGACCCACGTCTACGAGCTCGAGGCCCGCCACAACAAGATTAAGCAAGGGTACGAGGACGAGCTCGCCCGTCTCCGCCAGGAGCTCGCCGCCACCCGTGCGGGCGAGCTCGCTGCCCCGCGCGCCCCCGACCTCCGCCCCGAGTTTGGCGCCCGCCCCGACCGCGACCGCATGGAGCTCCTCATGCGCGAGCAGCAGGCCCCGCCCCCGGCCCCGGCCCGCAGCCCGGCGGGCCCCCGCCGCCCCCCGGCCGCATCCCCCCATGGCCACCGCCCCCGGCGCGGGCCCGCCCCAGGGCGGGTACGCGTACCCGGAGTACCGCGAGCGCGACGCCCGCGACCGCGAGAGGGAGCGCGCCCTCGACCGCATCGACCGCATCCCCGCGCCCGGCGGCATGGAACGCGAGCGCGAGCGTGAGCGCGACCGGGAGCGGGACCGCCTCCTCGAGCGCGAGCGCACCCTCGAGCGGGACCGCGACCGCGACCGCGAACGCCTCGAGCGCGAGCGCATGATGGAGCGCGAGCGGGAGCGGGACCGCGCGGAGCGCGAGAGGGAGCGCGAGGCCGCCGCCGCCGGGGCCGGGGGCCGCGAGCCCGCCGCGAGCGCGAGGCGAAACGCAAGGACCGTGACCGCGACCGCGAGCGGGACCGCGCGAAGGGTGCGTGCCCGCGCGCTGCCACCCCATGTGCCGATGCTGACCCCCCGCTACAGATTACTACGCGCAGCCGCCGATCGCCCCCGTGGGGCCGCACCCCGGCGCCGGCGGCGCGGCAGGCGCCCCCGTCAAGGTCGGCTCGCCGCACCAGGGGCACGCGCCGCACGGCGGGCACGCCCACGCGCACGCGGGGCACGGCGGACACTATGCGATGGGCGGTGAGTTCGCCTGCGCACGCCGTGTGTAGTGGTGGTTTTGGGGGCTGACTGTGATTTGTGGTTGCACAGGTCTGCCGTCGCCGCAGCACGGGCACCCGCAGCAGCAGCAACAGCAACAGCAACACGCGCTCCCGGCGCTCGCCCCGGGGCCCGGTGCGGGCGCGCTGCCGCCCGCGCCGCTCCCGTACGGCACGCCGGGGTCGTTCCCGGACGAGTTCGACCCGGGCGCGGCGCCCAGCGAGCTGAAGAAGGAGGTGCGTCGATCGGTGACATGCATTGAACATTGACGACTGACGCCGTGGCGGGCAGGGCTCGGACTGGTGCGCCGTCTTCAGCAAGCACGTCCCGCAGCGGCGGCTGGACGTGAACCTTGTCCACACGCTCGAGCACGAGAGGTGCGCCTTCCGCGCTTGTCCTTCCCGCCGACTAAGCGCTGACCTTGCACTTTTCCCACTTTTACCCCGCGCTTACCTAATGCTTGCTTCTCCGCACCGACCTGAAACGACACGCACCCACTCCGCCGCGCAGCGTGGTATGCTGTGTGCGCTTCTCGGCGGATGGCAAGTACCTCGCTACGGGGTGCAACCGCTCCGCGCAGATCTACGACACGAAGACGGGCGCGAAGACGTGGTGAGTGGCCGGCCGCGTGTGCCTTGTGTCCGTGGTTTTGGTTTTTGGGCGTGCGCTAATGGATGCGTTCTGTGCTGCGGCGGTGGTGGTGGTCGCTTTTTTCAGCGTGCTGGTGGATGATGCGGCGGCGAAGCTCGGCGATCTGTACATCCGCAGCTTGTGCTTCAGCCCCGACGGGAAGCTGCTCGCCACGGGCGCGGAGGATAAGCAGATACGGGTGCGTGGCGCGCGGCGCTGATTCTCAAGTTGCTTGCGGCGCTGACCTCCTTTGCCTTTGCCTTTGCCTTTGCTTCTTTTTTTTTATATATCTTTTTTTCTGCCTTTTCCCCGCGTCGCGCAGATCTGGGACATCGCGAAGAAGCGCATCCGCACCGTGTTCGAGGGGCATCAGCAGGAGATCTACTCGCTCGACTTTTCGCGCGACGGAAGGCTTATCGTGTCCGGGTCCGGGGATAAGGTGCGTGCTGCGGTGCGGATGCGGATGCGGCATGCCGACTCTGACACTGACGGGCGCACACAGACGGCGCGCATATGGGATATGGAGACAGGCGCGCACAGTACGCTGTCCATTACGGAGCCGGCGGATGTGAGTGACCAGGTTGTTTTTGTGTTGTGTTTTTTTGGGGGCGGGGCTGATTCCCCGGTTTTGCTTGCGTTTTTTGCGTGTGTGCAGGTCGACGCGGGCGTGACCTCCGTCGCGATCTCCCCGGACGGGCGGCTCGTCGCGGCGGGCTCGCTCGACACGATCGTGCGCCTGTGGGACGCGAATACGGGAGTGCTCATCGACCGCCTCGTGGGGCACAAGGATAGCGTGTATAGTGTGGCATTCACGCCCGACGGCAAGGGGCTCGTGAGCGGGAGCCTCGACCAGACGCTGAAGCACTGGGACCTGGGGCCGCTGCTGCGGCACGCGCAGCGGGGCGTGCCGCTCAGGGCGGCGTATGAGGGCCCCGGGGGCGCGGTGGTGAAGACCGAGGGCGGCGCGGGGCAGAGCGAGAAGGGGTGTGCGTGCACGGTGAACTTCACTGGTCATAAGGTGCGTGCGCGCCTGGCTCCGCGTGTGTGGTGCAGCGCTGACGTGTACGTATGTGCGGGCGTGCGCAGGACTACGTGCTGTCCGTCGCGGTGTCGCACGACAGCCAGTGGGTCGTGTCCGGGTCGAAGGACCGCTGCGTGCAGTTCTGGGACCTGCGCACGGCGCAGGCGCAGCTCATGCTGCAGGGCCACAAGAACTCGGGTGAGTAGCGCGGCTGCATGGCGCACCTGTCGCATGCTTCGTCGCTGACGCGCGCGGCGCGCTTTTGCAGTGATATCGATCGACCTGAGTCCGACGGGCGGGATGCTGGCTACGGGGAGCGGCGACTGGGGGGCGAGATTATGTGCGTGTGGTTGTTCTCGCTCGCTCAGTCTATGCACTTACGCACGCACTCATGTCATTCGCACACCGCACAGGGAGCTACACGACGCTGCAATGATGCGGCACTACACCCCGCCACCTCTAAAATGTTGTACAAGTTACCCGTCTCCCGCCTTTTGTCTCTTCCCCGCTTCCCCTTCCCCGTTCCCGTCCCCGCTCCCGTTCCCGCCCCCGTCTCACACTCTCCCCGCATATCTGTCCCTCCGTGTCGTCGTCGTCGTTGTCTGCACCCTGAATCTCTGCTAGCTCTGCTTTTTTTTCTTCCCGTTTGTGTGTCCCCGTTTTTTGTGTTTGTGTCTGTTTCTTGTGGACGGGCCGGTGGCGGCGTGCCGGGATCCTGGCCGTGATCGATGCGGGGATTAAAAATGGCTCGTGAGTGGCGCCGCATCGCATCGCCATCGCGCCCGTGCGATCAGGGATCAGGGTCGTGATGCGCCGCATTGGGCGAGAGGTGCCCAGATTGTTATAGGTAGATATGGCGCATGGCGATCGAGGGCGCGGCGCTTGGATATCAATCTCGGGCAATTTAATTGTGCAGAACGGAGCTGGGCGCTGAGCGCTGACCGTGTTGAGTTGAATTCACCGGGTGTGATAGTGGCCGTGGTGCATGCTTGTGTGTGCGTGGCGCAGACGGGGATGCGCGGTGACGTATACCACGCAGTGCGGAGATCCGACGATGCGCCGCGGCACTTCGGGATGGGACAATGGAATGGATTATATTTAGCACAAGACTTGACGTATTTAAGGCAGCGACATGCATATCTTGTTTGTAAGCGTTTCTCGGCCCTATACTGGCCTCAGCTGCCCACCAGCCGCCAGGATTCACCAGTGCATTACTGTAACTCCAGGCAGCTCCCGATTACGCTGCCAGGCTTGGCCTCAGTTGCCTACTATCCGCGTCGCCTAATGTCACCAGTCTGGCAGTCGATGGGAGGCCTTGTTCTGACCATTAGGCTTCAGGCTGTGTCCGCCAGGCCCGGAGACAATTTGAATACTAAGTTACAGTAGTGCAGTGCACGGTGCGAATATCGCGGCTTCTTATATACAGCTGAGACATTGCCATCTGCGTCGAACGAGACTGATGATGACCATGTACGACTGTTATCCAAGAAAAACCGTGTTTCATTCTGCACAATCATAAATGAAACATTTATGTCTGACTTACGATCAGTGACTGTTATTGTCACTTGAACAGCTAAATGATACAGAAATATTCGACCTAGCTGATGACTTGGGGAGGAAGGTCCAAAGCAGCACCAGTCCGCCTTGGCTTGAAGCTTGAGGGCCGGTTCACCAATTCCGCTTGCGTGTCCTGCAGGCCTCGCGTTTTAATTAACCACACCATGCCATTTCTGTCTCGGTGAGATTATACTCGACTGTACTCCTAATTATTCGACTGGAATATCCGGATAGACCATCGGGTCCTCTTCTGGGGGTTTTCACAGGCGTACTGGCATTTTATTTGGCAGAGACGAACCCCCGCACCGCACCGTCACCTGATGACACCCAGAAGGAGCTATTGCGGTGGAAGCGGGATAAATGGCGCAGGGAGCGTCTGAAATTGATGCAGATGCGACGGGTACGAAAGGTGGCACTGCATCCGGGCAAGTAAATCGAGGGTAACGGTATGTGCACCGTTTCCATGGTTGAAATACCTGTTGAACTATCACAGAAACAAGGAATTTATCAGTGTTGGTCTCTCTGACTAGGATGTCGCTTCCAGTCTTCCACATCACTCCTCATAGTGAGTGAGTTCTTGTTGAAGTAAAGGAACGCTTTGACACCCGATGACTCTTACGACTCAATTCACCGGGAGTTCGCGTCGCCGTATCTGTGCCTTTATCACCCCATTGTGTCACTGCAAGATTTCTGACCCATAAGTACTCAATTTAACCGCCTGTTGATGACAGAATCTCCGTGACTCTATATAGCAGCCGAAGGCCCCAAGTGAAAGACCCTCATCCGATGAATCGGAAGAACTGGCGCGCCAGGCCCTCAACGCAAGATAATTATATAACCTCCTTATAATTCTACCACAGACATGTATACAGGATATTTTCCAGACACAAAATCACTATGGAACCATAGTGATGTTTCCCGCCACAATTCCCCCAAAAATAATCGCTGGCTGCACCAAAATACCTTGAGTGTTATCCCAGGGGGTGCAAACACTGATGGTGACATCGTGGCATATATATGTGGGGCGCAACTTCGGATGGCGACGGCTGCGACAATACATGTGCTGTCCAGGAAATCCAAATATTAATATTTCATGTTGATCAACAGAGGAGTTGCTGGAGCGGAAAGGACCAACGAAACACAACTTTCGGACATTCTTCAGCCCGCTGCCACTGGCAGTGCATGTAGCCATCATATATCTTGTGCCGGTCAGAATCCCAGCCCTCAGGTTCTATATGGTAATTGCGGCTGCCCGCATTAATGCAACTAATTATATACATAGCTAATATATCTATTAGCGTACAGTGCATGCGATGAGTCTACCAACGAAGCAAGCAGCTAAGCCACTTTTGTCTCTACGCATAGGTTTACCTACCTAGCTTAGTTGGGCGAGTGATCGGCGACCAATAGGGATTGATACAAACTGTCAATCATGCATATGTCGATCTGCCATACTAAGGTCTTGCTACTCAATCCCCAAATTTCAAGCTTAAGCTTCAAGGTTTTACTCTCTGTGATGCTACTTACAGCACGGTATATACGCCGGTGGCACCAGGAGCATGGTAGCGACGACCACGCTCGCACCGAACCCACTCAAGCCCAAGCTCGCGGTATATACGCTTGGTATCCTCACGTTCTTGGCACGTCAGTTCCCTCAGTGCATATGCCCAAGTTCATCAACAGGTCCCCTGGAGACCATCTGTATCCGGAGACAAAAGAAGACTAGCGCTTACTAAGCGATGCTTGCCATTTGCAATTTTGGCGTGTTCCATCGTCAATTACTATTAGCGTGTGCCAAGTCAAGGCACTGTATAGCACACTAACCGTCTTAGAGACTTGCTCGTAAAGTATAAAGCATGGCCATGCTCTGCAGATGTTCACCAGTCTTTCCGAGCTTGACGTTCGTCCTTTACATCACTGTCGTCTTTCCTTTCGTATTCGACTTTTACGCCGTGCCATTTACTCAACCCCACCATAATGCAAGTTTCATTCGTTTCCATTTTCGCTGCCCTCGCAGGTGTCGCCATGGCTAGTCCCATGTCCCTCCACCTTATCCGTTCCTGTGATCTTGCCAGTAAGTTCTCCTCTGAACCCCGGCCTAAGTATGATGTAATTTGTAAAACGTCACAGAGTGTGCAATCGCCCTCGGTCCAACTGGTGTTAGCTGCACAAAAGCTGTGGTTTCAGAGGGTGAAGGTGAGTACTCCATGCAATGGTTGTTTCCCTCCTCAGGTGACTGACTCATTTCTAGACCCTTTTGTCGATGCAGGCTGTATTGCGGCAGCTGTAAACAGTGTGGTCAACACGGTATAGTTGTTCTTCTATGCTATCTCATGGACGATGAGCATCTAAACAATTTCCTCTTCAGCCTGCGGCATGTACAGGGTGCGGGTCTGCAATCAGTGGCGCGGTCAATGCTGGCGAGAAAGCAATCGGTGGTGCCGTTCACGCTGGCGAGAAAGCAATCGGTGGTGCCGCTCACGATGTCAAGTCGGCATTTGACAGCATTTTTTGAGCGTCCTTGGTGACTACTGTACTCTTGAGACTTGATGTCGGCGTGATTGCAATTGCAATATTTTTCGCATTGGGACAGCCGTGCGTCCGTTGCCAGCCATGTAGCGAGTGATGTGCCATCCACGTGAAGAGGCAAGGTTCATACGTACGTATCTTGGGCTTCGGCGCGAACGTGTTCGTCGCTACCAATGTAAGTACTCCTGGTGCCACCGGCGTACCGTGCTGTAACTAGCATCACAGAGATTCAAACCTTGAAGCTTAAGCTTGAACGCCGGTTCACCGATTCCGCTTGCGTGTCCTGCAGGCCCCGGGTTTTAATTAACTTTTCAGGCCCCAGGGACGCGCCGGATGCGGAGGAGGTCGCGTGCCAGCGTTGGTCGTTTAATTATGGCGGCACAAGCTGTGCGGCCTTTTGTGCATGGTTATCGAGGGGTGCGCTCAGTTGCGTCATCATCGCATCGCAGCCATGAGTGCATGAGTCTTCGCTGTTTCACCGTGGCACAACACCATGCGGCCCCTTAGAAGCCTATCGCGAAGCCCGCTTCGGTCTATATTCACCAATAGCTAATTAAATCACAAGAGCCACGTGCATGATAGTCTGAAGATCCATGTTTCTCTAAGTTAGTTCGTGTTTACAGTATTGCGGCATTTCGTGCATGGCTCGTTCTGCTTCCTCTCTGTACCTTAGCGCTCAGCGGTGTACTTATACTCCAGCCCCCTCCGCCTTTGCGTGCGTGCAGCTCTCATTGCCGTCTCCCGCTCTGTCTTCCGATGAGGCTCCCCCACCTTACAGTACCCACTACTGCAGGAAACAGAGGAGGTGCGCGAGCCACGGGCTCTTCTTCTCCAGATGAGACGCTCCCGGACGAGTTCGACCCGGGCGCCCCGCCGAGCGAGCTGAAGAAGGAGGTGCGTTGGTGTGCGCTATTGACATCATTGACTTGACCGCCCCGCGGCACGCAGGGCTCGGACTGGTGCGCCGTGTTCAGCAGGCACGTCCCGCAGCCGCGGCTCGACGTGAACCTCCTGCACACGCTCGAGCACGAGAGGTGCGCGTGCCTCCCGCGCTCCGCGCTAACCTGACACTCAACCCCAACACCACCAGCGTGGTGTGCTGCGTGCGCTTCTCGGCGGACGGCAAGTACCTCGCGACGGGGTGCAACCGCTCCGCGCAGATCTACGACACGAAGACGGGCGCGAAGACGTGGTGCGTGGCGTGGTGCCCCGTGACTTTTGGGTGTGGCTGATGCGGCGCAGCGTGCTGGTGGACAACGCAATGGCGAAGCTCGGGGACCTGTACATCCGCAGCCTGTGCTTCAGCCCCGACGGGAAGCTCCTCGCCACAGCGGCGGAGGATAAACAGATACGGGTGAGTGGCGCGACGGGTGACCGGCCGCTGACCTCCTTTGCTTTCGGCGCTCACCTCCTTTGCCTTTTTTTCCCCTGCGTTTTACCCGCGTCTCACGCAGATCTGGGACATCGCGAAGAAGCGCATCCGCACGGTGTTCAAGGGGCACAAGCAGGAGATCTCCTCGCTCGACTTTTCGCGCGACGGGCGGCTTATCGTGTCCGGGTCGGGGGATAATGTGCGTGCGCCCGCAGCCGTGCTGCCGCGGGGACAACTACTGCGGAAGGCTGACGCTGACGCGCGCACACAGACGGCGCGTATGTGGGATATGGAGACGGGGAGGCATAGGACGCTGTCGATTACGGAGCCGGCGGACGTGCGTGGCTGTTTCTGCTTTGGGTGGGTGGCGGGGCGCTGATTCTCCGTTTTGCTTGCGTTTCCGTGTGTGTGCCGATCCTCCGCCCCTGCCCCGCCCCGCGCGCAGGACGACGCGGGCGTGACCTCCGTCGCGATCTCCCCGGACGGGCGGCTCGTCGCGGCCGGCTCGCTCGACACCCTCGTGCGCCTGTGGGACGTGCAGTCGGGGCAGCTCATCCACTGCCTCGTGGGGCACAGCGACAGCGTGTACAGCGTCGCGTTCACGCCCGACGGCAAGGGGCTCGTGAGCGGGAGCCTCGACCGGACGCTGAAGCACTGGGACCTGGGCCCACTGCTCCGGCACGCGCAAAGGGGCGCGCCGCTAAGGGCGGCGTATGACGGCCCGGGGGGTGCGGTGGTGAAGACGAAGGGCGCCGCGGGGCAGAGCGAGAAGGGATGTGCGTGCACGGTAAACTTCACGGGGCATAAGGTGCGCGCCTGGCTCCCCGTGTGTGTGTGTATGTGTGGCGGGCGCTGACGTGTGCACGTGCAGGACTACGTGCTCTCCGTCGCGGTGTCGCCCGACAGCCAGTGGGTCGTGTCCGGCTCGAAGGACCGCTGCGTGCAGTTCTGGGACCTGCGCACGGCGCAGGCGCAGCTCCTGCTGCAGGGGCACGAGAACTCGGGTGAGTAGCGCGGCTGCGCGGCGCACTTGTTCGCGCACGCGCACGCTGAGGCTCACGGCGCGCTTGCAGTGATCTCTGTCGACCTGAGTCCGACGGGCGGGATGCTGGCCACGGGGAGCGGCGACTGGGGGGCTAGATTATGTGCGTATGCTTGCTCTCGCTCTACGCACTCACGCACTCATGCCCACATGGCCGCACAGGGAGCTACACGACCGTCCGATGACGTATTTGCAGCGACTGGATATCGCCCTCGCATGCCGTTTGTCGTTTGCCTTTGGCCGTCTTTCTCTTTTCTTCCGCTCACTTGTTCAAGCCCTCTTCCATCCTTTTCTCCCGATATATAGCAGGCATCTGATGTTGTCGCTGCTCAGTGTTTTCCGCACCATGAATATTTGCTCACTTCCTGTATGCAAAGGCTATCGGCTATCGTATGTCGCCTAGGCCCATGTGGAGTTCCTGCTACAAATGCAGATGCAGATCAGAGCAACCGTTCCGAGCACCCAGTACCAAGCGCCCGGTGCCTACCAGTATGAGCGGAATGAGATTGATGTTGTCGAAGCGCCATGCTGTAGGGTCCGCGATGCGGCGATATGATCGATACCGGTATATAGGAACCTTCCGACCCTGATCGCCCCGGGCGGTGCCCGTGAACTCACCGTGATATAATGATGACCGATGACATCCAAGTGCCAAGTATGCTGTGCTGTGGTTTGGAACTTTGGATGGGTTGCATGCGGCGCGTACATGTGGACGGGAAAGGCCTGCCTGCCTGCCTGCGCAAGTTACTAATTTGAGTTTGCGAGCGTGTCAGCATGATATCATAGTATTGCAAGTGAGGCGACACCGACTGATGGACATGCATAGTGACGTACGTAAGTACGAATATATGTACTGGTACGGGGTACCGCTAGCTTGGTAGGTCCGGTGAACGCGTGGCGGCTGCGTGTGCGTCGCTACCATACTTCTGGTTAGGCGTTGATTGACACGCTTCCAAAGTGAGGCTACGCCCCGAAAAACCATCCCAGCCCGATATGGCAGGTGCCGCCGCCGCCGCCGCCGCATCAATTACGGGGCTCCTCATCCGAAAATCACGGACCTTGTGACCCTTGAAGCTTGACCCTCGAAGATCCCGGAAGCCGCGAAGCATGCACTGCTTACCGGTACCTGTCCCTAGATCAGCACGCCCTATGTAGTATGCCAACAGAAGGAAGATCACTCCTCCTGGCAATGGTTACCGCGTCAGGTTACCGGCCTTACATAACGTAACTACTCCATGTTTTGGCGCGGGCGTGCTTCCTGCATGTCAACGCTGGCACTGGCATCTCCTGACTCCTAACTTCTTAGTCACCTACTGAGTCTTGTATGTGATCAGGATCTCGCCGGATGCGGACAAGTTTCCTCGAGTCGCGTGCGACGAGTTTATCATAGGAGCCATTCTGGCTGTGTCGCAGTGTTCCTCGGAGTTGTTAGCGGCGCCTTGGCCCGTAAGCATTGCTGATGGAACGTCAGCTGCCTGAGGCTGGAGGTCGCGCGTGCCAGCGTTGCGCTGTCATCGCGACAGCGCTGACTCTCCAACAAAGGGGTCCAAGAAGCCGGATGCGACGGGAGAACGCCAGGGTCTCGAGTCAGGGTGATGAAACACCCCTATTTTGCACGCGCCGTCGCCAACCAGTTGGACGCCGTGGGCGATGAATTGGTAAAGAAGCCGGTAGGGTCATCCGATGATGTGGAACCTATAAGAGTCAGAAGGGGCGGTGCAAACGCTCGTACCACTCCCATGGGTCTGATCATATTGTTAGGAGAAGAAGCCTGCTTTCGGAACCATTCCCACATTACTGTATTATAGATGCGCTTCTCATCTTCCGAAGCTTGATTTATTGTTTGACACCGCCGCAGCAGCTAGTTCCACATTGGTGCTGGTGATGGAACGGGTCTTTGGAGGGATCCGGAGCGGGCCGCGGCTGAAGTGCTGAATCAGTCGAGATGGTTATAATTGGTCTTCTTTATTCCATCTGCTCATGGGTCTCATGCCTGATCTGCCTACTGGGCGGCCTAATGCTATAAATTTCCCACCAGCCTCATTACTCACATGAGACGCATCGCAGAGGTTGCAGGCACACACTTGGTTACATATCCAATTCACCAACCACCGCACTGAGTCCGCTTAGTCTGTGCCATGACGTAGAAGCTACTTTGGGCTATGAGACCAAGCCTCAGCAAAGATTGTCTGTGATTGACCCCACCGCCGCAAACGTTCCGCCGTGTGATGACGAGAAAGCTCCAAAAAGTCATTCCTAGGAAGCACGTGAATCCCTGTATCTCATAAGCGGAGGTGAGGTTTACACAGATACACCGCTGCAAGTGTGTCTGTGTGCTGCATAAAATATTGTAATGAAGAGCCATGCCTGTCGTTCGCCTAAGCCCACCGTTTGCATCCCTCCCCGAACCCTGATGTTGTTGTGCCCTGTGCATGTTCAGCCGAGAGTGCGCATGCTCCCCACATGACACCGTAACCAGCGCAAACATCGGCCGAGAGTCACGAGCAGTGCCGCCATTACAGTAAGAGGTCAAGTAAAATCCAGCCTTCCGAACGTTGGGTACAGATATGTAGCCTGACTTGATGCGTGACTCGGGGCCATGTGCTGCGAGTAGTTATCGATGGTCTGATGGGTCCCAGGGGCCCGTCTTCGTATTTAGTATATCCTGTAGCCGATTTACACGTGCGACCGCAGTCCCACAGGGAGTCGAACGCCGCGGAAGCAAACTGCCAGATTGTACTCGCCGATGATGAGGCCCCGACTAAATGGCTTTTGATCTCCAGATTTGAAGGCTAGTGTTACAATTTTAGGTAAATGTGCGCCGAGCCACCGTTATATTATGATCCCCGCGAGTTTCGAAGTCGAACAGCATAAACAAATGCCGACTCGCCGAGCCTCGGCGAGTCGGCATTTGTTTATCACAGAGGTTCGACAGAAGTGTGCTAGGAGCCTTCTTTGTGTCCTTTTTCGTGGGATCATACCGGTATACCCACCACATATAACACCCAGCAGCGCGGCATCAATCTAAGGCCACGCACACCCTGGTGTTACCCCCATCCCCGCCGCGTACGCGTACAATTCTGAAGCATCCCTGATGTCTACCGGACAAGTTGATCTCTCCCAGCCTCCCTTGGAAACACCAGCGCGCCAAAATGAACATTCCCATGGCAACAATGCGCAATTCAGGACAGAGGTACGCATTACGTAGAATCTCATATGAGCTTCTCCCTGCCCTATTTCCGCCTTCCAGCTCTGTCCTGCTCACTCATTACTTCCCCATGCCGTGCCAGGGCACTGACTGGTTCGCCATATTCAATCGCAACACCCCCTCCCAGCCAGACCGTACCCTCGACGTCGACCTTGTCTACAGCATGAGGCATGACAGGTGAGCGGCCGATAACAATCTGTATCACAGTGGCACTCCCTGAGGTATATGTGTGAAGCGTTGTCTGTACCCTTCGCTTCTCCCCCGATGGTAATTATCTTGCGACTGGGTGCGACCACACTACGCAGGTGTACAATATCGTTACAGGTGAAAGGGTCTGGTAAGTCGAGTATTCTCTCACCCCGCGTATATCATACCCAAGGGTATTTGTTTTGAAACTGTGTTTCATAATCAACCCGTGATCCTGTCTTCGAATAACCCCATTCTAAGTGCGCTCTAGTGTTCTCGTGGACCATTCGATGCCCCGATCTGAGGAGTTGTACATACGCAGCGTGTGCTTCAGCCCGGATGGGCGATATCTCGCCACCGGCGCAGACGACGGAAACATTAGGGTAGGTAACCCTTTGTGGATCATGATTCTGTCTCTGAAACTAGTTTCCCACATGCTTCTCAACCTTTATTATTCCCTCGTCCGTCATCTTTCTGTCGTCTATGAACCCTGCCCAGATATGGTCCACCCATACCAGTACTCTCCACAAGCGCCTCTCGGGACATACGGCTAGCATTTACTCATTGGATTACTCACCTGACGGCCGCCTGCTCGTCTCTTCCTCCGGAGATAAAACCGTGCGTGTGTGGAACACGGACGACTTGCATAACGATCTCGCGGTCCAGGGCGAGGAACGAGTATTCGTGATTGATATTGCTGGTGTCCAGGTAAATATTACCTTATCACCCTTCTAATTTCCACGATTAATAATCAGCAGGTAGACCGGACGGTGACGTCGATTGCAATCTCCCCGAACAACAGTCTCATCGCCGTCGCCACTCTGGAAAATACCATCCGTATCTGGGACATAGAGTCCCGTGTGCTTGTTGCACAGCTCGAGGGACATGCAGATAGTGTTTACAGCATCGCGTTCTCCAGGGACGGTACGGAGCTTATCAGCGGAAGTCTAGATCGCACCGTTAAACGTTGGGATATCACACCTCTTTTCCACCAACAAGGCGCGCAAACTTGCAACTGTACATATACATACCTGGGACACGAGGTATGCATCATTGTCTCCTTGGTTGACTAAGGCTGCTTACTCCCAGACTTTGACACCAGGACTACGTTCTCTGCGTCGCCCTCACACACGATGTCACTAATCACCAATGGGTCATATCCTCCTCCAAAGACTGCACCGTCAAGTTTTGGGATATAACTCAGAGGAACACAGCCCCTATGCCGGAGTTTACGTTGAAAGGGCACAGGAATTCAGGTGAATTTTCCCGGAATCATGCGCACATACCATTTCTGATAGTTTTTGATGGGTGCCAAGTTATTGCGGTGGATGCAAGCCCCGTGGGGGGATTGTTCGCGACAGCAGGTGGGGATTGGGATGCAAAGATATGTGAGTACCGATTTTCATTTCTCCTCACGTTGGGTTCTGGGGTGCTTATGAGAGGGTAGGGAGGTATACGACACTCCAATGATCATGCCGGAATACGTAAAACATATTCCCTTGATTAATTTGAGTCCGTTTGCCAGTTCTTTCTGTCAGTTTCGTGGTTGCTTTACTTGAAAATTTCTTATGCTGTAGTTCTGTGTTTACCATTTGAATTAATATTATGTCCACGTGTGACGTCGATCGTCTTGCACTATTGCTAAGTATGAATAAACCTGGGGCAACCGCCAGACTAGGGATGCACACCGTCCGTATTACGGCCACGGCCGTATAATGTACGGCGGGTTGACGGATACGGCAGACCGTATGCCGTCCGTATGGTCAAGACCTCTCCCCTCTGACGGTACGGTACGGCACCGTACCGGCCGTATTACGGTTGACGGCAATATTATACGGTGGGGCTATTGGAAGATCGGTTAGTGACCGATCCGCGTAGACTATGACGTTGCATTATATTAGTATGCTCGCCTATGCGGCCTACACAGGTAGCTGCGCTTTATGTCAGCCTATGCAGACTAATTAGGCATGCCCGATGTGTACGTGCCAGCAGTAGCACCCATCAGGCGCTGTGTTTTTGGCTCGGCTAACACGTTTTCGGCGTTTACCGATGCATGCCGTATACATACCGTACATACTGTACACGGCCGTATTTGTACGGTATATACGGTGTCAAACCGTACAGTATACCGTACCGTCGGCACAGCACACCGAGCCTTGACGGTACGGGTGCCGTGGCCGTAATACGGCACCATACAGCCGTGGATGTACGGCACGGTGTGCATCCCTACGCCAGACGCCCGCGGTATCAAACGTATACAGCCCGCTGTAAATATGTATACAGCCCGTTCTAAATACACTATCTGTTAGCGCAGTGATGTCTGAGTTCGGAGGAAGATAAGTGTGATTCTTCCTCCGAACTCAGCTGCGTACTACTGTATAGCACCGGCGGCTGACTAATACTCTGACTGTATCACATGATGCAACACACCCCCTTGATGCAGTCAGTCTGCGATCAGAAGAGTCCCATAGCGCGACGGTGCCGTTCTACCGATTCGCGAGGTAACACTTTCGTCAATAAATCGGCTGGCATATCCTTCGTGGGCACGTATCCGACTTGGATGGCTCTCTGAGCAACCTTCTCCCACAACCAGAAATATCGGAGGTCCAGATGCTTCATCCGCCCGTGGTGCTCTGGATTTTTGGCGACGGTGAGTGCAGATTGATTATCAATGTAGAGATGGGATGGCTCATCAACCTTCGAACCGAGTTCGTCAAATAGGCTTCGCAGCCAGATGATTTCAGTACCGGCGAGAGTTGCTGCCACAAACTCGGCTTCTGTCGTCGATAAGGTAACTATGTTTTGCAACTTACTGGCCCAGCTAACCGTTCCGGTCCCGATCTTGATGAGGAAACCAGACGTCGAGCGACCATTGTCTGGATTCCCTCCGTGATCGGCATCCGTCCATGTTCGAAAGGTTTCGCCTGCATTATTTGGTGCGAATGTGAGTGCTAGATCAATCGTCCCCTTCAAATTATGCAGGAGGTGTTTTATGGCTGCCCAGTGTGCTGGGCCCGGATTTGAGTTGAATTGAGTGAGGCATCCAACGGCATAGGCAATGTCAGGGTGAGTGGCGATGGCAAGATAGTTTAATGCTCCAACCGCATTCAAGTAAGGCAGGTTTTCATTTCTGCCATCTCCTCCGGTGTAGATGGTCCCATTGCTGAGCTTAGGTTTAATCCAGGG
Organism: Gautieria morchelliformis; assembly: GCA_015179125.1. Taxonomy (NCBI): domain Eukaryota; kingdom Fungi; phylum Basidiomycota; class Agaricomycetes; order Gomphales; family Gomphaceae; genus Gautieria; species Gautieria morchelliformis. The sequence continues at coordinate 33,553 of WHVA01000373.1, read as the reverse complement.
CTCATAGGTGTGAATACGGGTTGGCAGTCAGACATGTGGAATCGATCGAGTAGTTCCTCGACGTATCGTTTTTGTGAGAGTTTTAGCGTCTTCTGCAGGCGATCATACTGTACTTCCACACCTAGCAATGATTTTATTTCTCCCAAATCCTTCAATTTGAAGACTTTAGCTAGACGGCCTTTGACCCTGTCAAGATCGTGTCTCGAGTTTGATACCAGGGTGAGATCATCAACGAAGACTGGTATAACAATCTTGATAGTCTCGCTTCTCCAGATATAGACACTTGGGTTGGATTGGAGGTGTGTGAATCCCATGTTCTCAAGTGCTGATCCGAGCCGCTCATACCACAGCTGTCCACTTTGCTTTAGTCCATAGAGCCCTCGCTTTAGCTTGCATACCCAGTCGGCACCCCCTTGATGATATCCCTCTGGTTGTTCCATATAGATTTGGGCATCGTCGCCTAGGATCCCATTTAGGTATGCGTTCGAAATGTCTATGGATTCAATGTATGCTCCCTGAAGTGCTGTTACGTATCGAGATTTCCACTAAGTCGGAACTGGAAAGGACAGCGGCTTCAACTTATAGGTTGCGCCCCCGATGAACTATCGTCCTAAGTATTTCGGAACTGAGTCGGAAGTCGGAACGTCCTGAGCCAAAGGTTTGGTCGGAACTGAGGCGGAAGGTGGAGAGAGACTGAGATCTTGCTAGACTCGCTGTGCTAAGAACAGGAGATGGAGCGAAGGAAATCAAGTATCGAAGGTGATTATCTGATTGCAGAAAGAGAGACATACATGACAGGCTTTTATACAAAGAGCTGAGACAACAGGTAATGATATGATACTAAGCAAATTCCGGAGGAAGCGGAAGTCGAGTAGACAATGCGTGGGAACTAACTATTGGGAAACAATGGGACTACAAGGGGGGTTCAGGGTAAGGTAGAACAATGGCAAAAGAACAAGGGGTCGGAAAAACATATCTGACAACGAACTACAAGGGTGACCGGATATGTGGTTTTGATGAACGATGAAACGGGTCCGGTGGGTCCGAGTAATAGAGTCGAAAGAACAAGGGAAATGTACAAGGGGCGGAATGTGTTGCGGAAATATCGGAGGGGCGGAAGGTGTGGCGGAACTGAGGGTCAGAAGTCGGAAATGAACGGTCGTAACAAGTGCCCCTTGTGCCAGTATCGTCCGCAGGGCTGCCCATCGCGTGGTAGGGGCAAACACCTCGTCATAGTCGATGCCTGGTCGCTGGGTATAGCCTTTGCTACCAGACAACTTTTGTATTTGTCCAGGGAACCATCTGAGTTGAGTTTAATCCGGAATACCCATCGCGACCCAATGGCCTTTTCTCCAGGTGGCAGTCTCACCAACTCCCACATCCCGTTGTCCAAGAGCGCTTGGATTTCAGTGTCCGTAGAGTTCTTCCATAACGGTGCATCAGAGCGACGCATTGCCTCAGCGAACGTTTTCGGGACACGATCATCTTTGATGGTTGCGTTGAATGTCATTTCAATGGTGTCAGGTGAGATTAATTTTGCTCTGGTGACATCCGATCCATCGTGTATGAATCCCAGGGCCTGGATTATTGAGGCTCTGGCTGCAGCACCCCCTTCAGGTCCTGGATCGTCGTGATCGGGAGGTGGTCGTGGTCGGAAGAAGGGGTCATGGAGATACCAGTAATTGGGGCGGGCAGGAGCTCTGCTGGATCGGCGGGGTTGCACGGGAGGTGCGGGTGGGGCGGGGTCTGGAGCTAGAACTGGGGGTTCAGGGGTGGGTGGGGCAGGGTCTGGAGGAGTCGGTAGGTCTTGGTCAGGTTGGTCAGGAATAGGAGGAGGGTGCATTTCATGGTGGGCATCCAGTGGGTCTGGGTCAGGCGGTGCAGCGATCTCAGTTGGGAGTAGGACAGGTGTTGATCTGAGCAAGTTTTGGGTAGGATCCTAGTGGAGAGGCCCGGAAACTCGGTCTCGTTGAAGATAACGTCGCGGGATATGATGGTGCACTTTGTAGTGGGATCGAGACAACGCCAACCTTTGTATCCATTTTCGAAGCCAAGATAGATGCATTTTCGAGATCTAGGCTGAAGCCCATCCCTTCCATCCTTCTGCACGTGAACATGCGCCGTACAGCCAAAAGTGCGTAACATTCCCAGATCTGGCTTGTGGCCGTACCAGGCTTCGTATGGCGTCATGTCAGGTAGTGCAGAGGTTGGTGTGGCATTGATAATGCGGACTAATAGTTGTAGGGCGTCTCCCCACATTGATGATGGTAGACGAGCCTGTTGCAGTAATACGATTGTTCTTTCAATGAGTGTGCAATTTGTTCATTCTGAGATTCCATTCTGTTGCGGTGTACCCCTCGTAGTGTGCTCATGGATTATCCCTCGGTGTTGGAAATGCTTGTCCCATTTCCAGCCTATGTATTCCCCTCCTTTGTCGTCCCTGAATCTCCTCACTTGTGATCCCATTTGGTTTTCAGCAAACACCTCGTAGGATCAATAGGCATCGAAGGCCTCGTCCGTTGATTTCAGGAGGTACACACATCAGAAGCATGTGTGATCGTCTGTAAAAGTTATCCAGTATCGATGACCAGACGGTGTGCACACAGGGAGGGGTCCATGGACATCGGAGATGACAAGGTCGAGTGGTTTGGAAGTATGGCTTTCACTTCTTTTTGGGAATGGATCATGGTGTTGTTTCGCCGCAATGCACGGTTTGCAGATAGGCGGCATATTTGCATTGGAGTTCAAGTGTATTCTGTGGGCCATGTCATGTTTTAAGAGTCTTTCCAAACAGGATGACCCGATGTGTGCGAGTCGCCTGTGTAACAAGGATCGATCTACGATGGGAGACGATGCGGAGAAGGCGTATTCTGGGTTAGGGACAGTGTTTCCGGTTAGGAAACCAGTTCCATTTCGCACTGTGGCACAGAAACGTAATACTCCATCTTGGACGAATGAGATACGGCTTTGCACAATATTGACGGAAAAATTATGATGGGTGGTGAGGCAAAGAACGGCTAATAGATTATTTTGGAGGGCTGGTACATGTAAAATGTTTGAGAAAATGATGTCTTGTGCCGTTTTCCCGTCAATTATAGGGGTGAATAGAATCTGCCCCTTTCCAGTCGAATAGATGACTTCATTCGTGGCTAATCGTATGGGAAAGTGGTAAGGCTCGTAGCTTCGGAGCCAGTGTCAGTGTGGAGTCATATGACTCGTGGCTCCCATGTCTGTGTTCCAGCGTAAGTGTCAAGATTGGGTTTTAGACGTTAATATCGTGTATTAGTGAACACAGCGAATGCCCGAATAACTTGTGTGAAGAGGTATGCCGTTCAGCGAATAGATGAACCAATGAATGTTCACAAGGTAAGAGGGTTGCCCGAACGGGGCTCGCCCTATCTACAGTCGTAGCGAAATAGCCCGTGACTCTTGACGATGTAATGTGCAAGGTCTCACAGAAGGGCTGTCTAAGTCTCGACAATCCCTTCGCTGGCAAAGGCGCTCCTTCGGAGCCCTTCGCCAACAGCACAGAAAATGGTTCGAAGGCTAAGGTAACGAAGATGAAGTATGAGAACTCACCAGTGATGCCTAAGTCCTTTGCTAGTCAAAGATGGGAATCTCCAAGAGAAGGCTTAAGATGATGACCACGGCGAGGTCAAAGCTGCACAAGATAAACGACGTATGATAATTGAACGGGGGAATATACATGCGAATGTAAACTACTTATATCGAATGCTCGTAAGGTATCAGCGAATAGGAAAGAGGCCGTCATGAGTCAGGGTTGGATAGGGGTGCGTGGTCATGATACTAGGTAGATGGAATAAACATACAATAGAGTGGGGGGAGAATGCGAACATGAAACGATGGAGAATAAAGGGAGCAAAGGCACTTATGGACAAAACCATGTCTTGGGACCCGCATACACGCTACCCTGCACGGGCTCTTCATTTACTGGTTTGATCCCGCACGGCCTATGGAAGAGACGTCCTGCGAGCACACCTTGGCCATACGAACACCCAATGGGGTTGGATTAAGAAGATGATGGGGCTAATGATGAATCATCATGCCGGGTGAATGGTATCGATCATATTTGATGGTGTGCCTGCTGACGAAATGTGCGAGCAGCGAATAGTGGTTCGGAGAATGGGGTGAACAGCGGGTAGAGTGGACGTAGAGGGGAAGTGGTCGGTAGGTGCGGCCAACTCTGGCGAAGATGCTAGGGAGTGATGAGGGGGAACATAGAGGTAGCATGGTAGGAGAAATAAACCGGTCGTGACAGTAAGTCAGCATCGTTGCTGTGGGAGGGGAAAGATAGCCGCAAACTCATGTTTCCAGCGAGTTCCTGCGTATTTTCACTCTCTCTGGCTTGATTTGCGGCCTTTCCCTTGTCGTTCTCTTCACTCCTGCGTGCTGGTCTAAGCTCTGGATGAGCGATCCAGCAGCGATCTGCCAGGTGCCCTCGCTTCTTGCATACCGCGCACGTAGGTACAGTACCCTTTTTGCCTCGAGTCGTGGATAGTGCGGCTGCCGTTGAGATCGTAGAAGTGTGACGATTCAGATCTTCATTTCAGAACGCCATGGCCACTGTGGTACGGTCAAGGGTGCTGATCAGGAGGAGGGATGACGTGAAAGCCCCATATTCAGCTTGATTGAGTCCTGTAAGTGCCGCGTGTACGCGGATTTTGTCGATAATGTTTTGCACAGTAAGGGTATTTGGTGCAAGGGCTATGAGATCATTTGTAGCGGTATTGACGCGGGTGATATAGTCTGTAAGAGATTCAGCGTCCTCCTTTCGTATGTTTAGCAGTTTTTGCATCGCGTGGAATCGACTATTGGCGACTTGCAACTGGTGTGCTGCTTTTAATCTCTTCCACATCTCAACGGGATCATCCATTACGCCTTCAACGTGGATGTATTGTGTGGGCGATAAGGATTTTAATAAGATGCCGGCCGCTTCCTCCTTTTTCAGCAGCCATTTCTCGGCCTCTGCTACGTCCGTTGGCCGTTTGAATTCTTCGGTGATAATTCGCCATGCATTGACAGTCATTAGTTTGCCTTGTAGCGCTACCGTCCAAACATTGTAGTTTGTACTTGTGAGCTTCGTGCTCTTCGTGCGGTTTTCCGCTTCTGAATCTGACATGGTGATGATCTATTCTTCAATTACGGCGCGGGGCCCATAACCTGTTAGCGCAGTGATGTCTGAGTTTGGAGGAAGGTAAGTGTGATATTTCCTATCTACAAGATACTAATAACTTGCCTGAGTTTGGAGGAAGATAAGTGTGATTCTTCCTTTGAACTCAGCTGCGTACTACTGTATAGCACCGGCGGCTGACTAATACTCTGACTGTATCACATGATGCAACACTATCCTCCCCTTGTTTGGATTATTCTATCGGTGCTCATGCACCATCTCTATAGCTTCCAGTATGATTCACGTGCACCGCAAGCCGTCTGCTACTGAATGTGCACCGTACCGTCCGCCGTATGCGCATACGGTTCACCTGCACCATCCGCTGTGTGCGCGGTACGGTTCACCCGCACCGTCCGCCGTGTCCACCGTATGGTTCACCTGCACTGTCCACCGTACGTGTGCGCGGTACGGTTCACCCACACCGTCTGCTGTGTCCGCTGTATGGTTCACCTGCACCGTCCGCCGTGTCCGCCATACGGTTCACTTGCACCGTCCGCCGTGTCCGCATACGGTTCACCTGCACTGTCCGCCGTGTCCACCATGTGGTTCACCTGCACCGTCCGCCGGGTGTGCCGTATGGTTCACCTGCACCGTCCACCATGTGCGCATACAGTTCCCAAGCACCATCCGGGGTGTGCGCGTACGGTTCACCTGCACCATCCGCCATGTGCGCGTACAGTTCACCCGCACCGTCCGGCGTGTGCGCGTACGGTTCACCTGCACCGTCTGCCATGTGCGCGTATGGTTCACAAGAACCGTCCGTTGTATGTGCCGTATGCTGTATGCTGCAGACTGGCCCCTTGTACGGTTCCCCAAGCACCATCCGTTGTATGTGCCGTACGGTGCACAGGAACCGTATGCCCTCATATGTTGCTTCCGTACTGTGCAGAGAACCGTAGGCAGGTGGGTCACAAGGACCGTCCGGTGCCCACTCCTCGTACGGTTCACAAGCACCATCTGTGGTATCTGCCGTATGGTGCACAGGAACCGTACACCGGCTCCACGTACAGTTCATATGCACCGTCATAACCGCTGAAGCAGTTCCTTTGGACAGCAACTGCCATCAGCATAGACCCTAGCTTACTGGCAAATATCGATGACGCCGTCTCAAGCATTCGTAGGCGACTGCCGCTGAGTTGACGGGATCGCTGTGAAAGTTCAAAGTCGTCGTGGGAGAAGCAACAAACACGCAACGCGTGTCGTGGGCACGTCACGTGATGACATGGAACACCGCGTCATGAGTATGTCACGTGCCCTGAAGAACGAAGCGACCAGGCATGCAACATGGATAGACATTGTAATGTTATCAGACAGACTGGTGGAACTTATGAGGCACGTCGCTGAGTACCATCTCCACTAGGCCACTCAGTCACTTTACTCTCTTTATTTAGCTGCAAACTGTAACCTGATCTCATTTGTTTCTTCATATCTGTCTGGTCTGGCACTGTGCTGCTGTCTCCACTATCATACAGGGTGCAATGTGCCCTCTGCACATGGAACAAGATATTCCTGCTGGTACACCATGTGGCTCTAAGTCGGCCGCCTGGACACAATCAACTGTATGAGTGGATACTGATGTCCAAATGTGCGCTTGCCTGTTCTTTCATGAGCCTGACAAGGGGTGCTACAGGAATGAAAGAACCTGGTTCTGCTTGCAACACATGTCTCAAAGTGTGTAGTTAGTTTGTAAGGAATCAAAGAACCTGGTTTGGGTTCCGACACATGTCTGCATGTCTGTATTCATTTTGGTAGGCAATGAAAGAACCTGGTTTGGGTTCTGCATGTGTATTCATTTTGGTAAGGAATGAAAGAACCTGGTTCTGGTTCCGACACAAATGGGTGTATTCATTTTTTGTAAGGAATAAACCAGCTCCCTGTTCCAACACATGTCTCCATGCATGTACTCGATATGGATACAGAATGAAAGAACCTGGTTTGTGTTCTGACATGTGTCGACATGTGTGTTTTTATTTTGGCAAGGATTGAAACAACCTGTTTAGGGTTCTTTCCATAGGTGTATTCATTTTGGATACACAATGAAAGAACCTGGTTTGTGTTCTGACATCTGTCTGCATGTGTGTATTCATTTCGGTAAGGAATGAAAGGTCCAGGTTCGGGTAAGAAAACATGAGAACTTACCAGGATTTCTTTATAGATTTGTTTGTCATCCTCCTCACCAGTCGGAATGGGCATCGAAAGCATACACATCAGAGCAGAAATCACGCAAAGACGAAGTATGGAACCTACATCGATCTCCGCACCCTTGTACATATCCTCGAGGGTCACTCCCAAGTTGCTTGTCGTGGTAGGCCCGGGACAGACTTGCTGCTGTTGGGCTGCAGTGTCACAGGATCACAAATGTCATGAATGAATAGCACATGTGTATGAGGAGTATTATATGGCAAAGTATAATATTGAGCGTGCAGAACGATAAATGAACAATGAATCAGACTCACGCCTGCCGCCATCGAGGGACGCAAACATGTCAAAGGGGTGGACGTGCTGGCCGCCTTCGTGTTATCTCAGGCCTTCCTGGATGAGGGGCAAGGGTAATATTTGTCAGCCCACGTCTGGGAAATTATAAAACGATGCGTGACAGAGAAAGTAAAGTGAAGGGAGCGCAAAGAACGATGGCAAGGGCGAATTGCAACACATACCTCCACATTTCGATGATAAACACCGCATTTCTGCCCAAAAAAAGAAATATGGTGGTTAGCTTGAGTTAAGAAATAGTAGAGATATGGGCGCACCTGGGGGTCTGACAGGAACACCGATACAACGTCCAATAACAGCAGACAAAGTCAACCAAGAGACTGTAAGAATTTGGAACAATCAGTGGAAATCCTTAGTCCGGACAACTGAACCCGAGCTGACGGAAGACAAGGAAGACAAACGACCTAAGATGTGAGATAGTCCGGAGAACTGAACCTGTGACCTAAGATGTTTCCAGTGGAGATGGTACTCAGCGACACGCCTCATAAGTTCCACCAGTCTGTCTGATAACATTACAACGACTATCCATGTTGCATGCCTGGTCGCTTCGTTCTTCAGGGCACGTGACATACTCATGACGCGGTGTTCCATGTCATCACGTGATGTACCCACGACGCGCGTTGCATGTTTGTTGCTTCTCCCACGACGACTTTGAACTTTCACGGCGATCCCGTCAACTCAGCGGCAGTCGCCTACGAATGCTTGAGACGGCGTCGTCGATATTTGCCAGTAAGCTAGGGTCTATGCTGATGGTAGTTGCTGCCCAAAGGAACTGCTTCAGCGGTTATGACGGTGCGTATGAACTGTACGTGGAGCCGGCGTACGGTTCCTGTGCACCGTACCGCAAATATCACGGACGGTGCTTGTGAACCGTACGTGTATGGGATCCTGCTTTGCCGGTCAAATAGGAGAAATTCCATGTATTTTCGAAATAGTGACCTTAAAATATAGCATACTGGTATTGCTATCATTGGGGATGAACTATTTAAACTTCCTCTAATTTCCTACCATTTTTTCGCCATTTCTAATGAAGTCTTTGGCTCAAAACACTTCTATTCTGTTGCAGCAGAGTTATGAATCCACATGTATCCACAACTCTGCTTATTCAAACTCCGACGCGCGCGAGCCCGAACTCGAGCCTGTGGACACTTACGCACCCACAGACTCTGGCCAACCTACCGGTTCGGACTCAGCACTCTGGAAATAGCAATTTATTCCCAAGCCTCCACAACACAGTTTGTGCAATACAAACTCTGCCCAACCCATGCTACCATAGCAACAAGGCTATGTTAGGCTGTGCTGTGCCATAGCTACACTCACATTGGGTCCACAAGATACAACAATCTCTTGATAGTTTAGCTAAGAATCCCCCATGGTCACATGACTATCACATGACCTCAAAAACAGCTCAAAGTCACCTGATCATCCACAGTCACCTGACAATCACCTGACCATTAAGGTCAATATAGCAATAGAACCTTCCACAGCCTTCCAATAGTTTCCAAACCTTTCCTGAAGCTTCTCTAAGCTTCCACAAGGTTCTTCACAGTAGTAGAAGCTTCTACAAGGTTCCTAGCAGTAGTTACATAAGCTAGATAGATGCAGTATAAATAGCCTGCAGTTTTAGCAGTGAATCAGCCAATACATCATCATCTACTATCCACGTACCTCGTGTGACTTGCCAAGCTTGCACAGCTTACTAAGCTGCTAACCCCAGCTAGGGTTATTACACTTACTTAGTGTATTAATTCTCAGTTAAGTAGTTGTGTTTCTACTTAGCCACCCGGACTAACACTCCAGGTGAAATTCTGCAGAGTGAGTCTGACAATCGATTTCCTTGTCAATTAGCTCTCCAATACCCGAGACGAACTGATCAGTGACTTTCCTGTTCAGTGACTTTCACAAGTCACTTCTTAAACCCTAGTCGCTCGTTTATTGCAGTGCATTGACGTTAATTGGGTCAGTCCACTTACAAACTCTCCTGTGAAGCCATTCCTATCTTTTTGGAATACTTGGACCCCAATAGTCGTCCTCGAACCTACAGACTTTTAGTTTATTGTTCAGTGCTGCTAAGAAACGTATTGCCTTCCATCCGTATTAACTTGGACTAGTTTTTACGTGGATTGCAACCAAGGTACAAATATTAAATTATTTCCGGAGTTGTGCTGCAGCATTGTTTAATATTCTTTGAGTTTCGTATACGACACGTTCTGATAGACCAAAGTGTTAGCTCTGACACCAAAGTCTTGAAGGGTTCCAAAACAATACGGCAGATACCACGGACAGTGCTTGTGAACCGTACGAGGAGCCGGTGCCGGACGGTCCTTGTGAACCTCCGGCCTACAGTTCTCTGCATAGTACGGCAGCGACGTATGAGGGCATACGGTTCCTGTGCACCATACGGCAGGTGCAGATGAACCACACAGCGGACACGGCGGACAGTGCGGGGGAACTGTACGCGCACATAGCGGATGGTGCAGGTGAACCATAAGGCGGACACGGCGGACGGTGCGGGTGAACCGTATGGCGGACACGGCGGACGGTGCGGGTTAACCATACAGCGGACACGGTGGACGGTGCGGGTTAACCGTACAGCGCATATCGCAGACCATACGTGTGGGCCGTAATTGCCCGTGTGCCTTCAGTGGCAGATGGTTTGCGGTGCACATGAACTGTGCTGGAGACTAAAAGAATGGTGCATGAGCACCGTAGACTAACGTGTGGGCCGTAATTGCAGATGGTGCCCATGCACCTTCAGTTGCAGACGGCTTGCGGTGCACGTGAACCGTACTGGAAGCTAAAGGAATAGTGCATGAGCACCGTAGACTAATCCAAACAAGGGGCGGATAGTGTATTTAGAACGGGCTGCATACATATTTACAGTGGGCTGTATACGTTTCATACAGCTGGTGTCTGGCGGCTATCCAATAAACCTGCTTCCTAGTGAGCACTAAGCACTACTCCCTATTTTGAAACTAAAACATACGTACCGCTCCCAGAGGTGTCGGGCATGTATGTTACAGGAGCAACGCAATGTCACCATCTCTACTAGTAGCTCTAGATCTGACATTTAATTGGTTCTCCTTACGTTGCCGGCCCATCTGCCACTGCCAGTCATTCTCGCACTTATGCTACATAGTCAAGGTGCCCTTTACAAAATTCATGAATGACGAGCCTGAGCTCACTCGACGCCTCACACACGAAGGGACAATCCCGACATGCATTCTATAATGTTCGATGCTTATGGCCCAGCTAGTACAGTATGTATATGTAAGTATAACAAGAGGGCAAGTTTCAGCGATGTTGGATGAAGGCGATATGGAGAAGGTAGAAAGATGGTGCTCGCTGTTTGCTTCAGCGAGAAAGTGAGAAATAAGGTCTCACGGCCGATCCTTTATGTTGGACTGTATCTTAGGTGAGACTTCAGACATGGCAGATCCTAGCGTCTACGAACTCCCGAAGGTGCCAACTATTGGGTGTCAAATGGTTTGCGTCCACATTCCAAGCTTCTTGTGAGCTGCATATCTAATATTCTTGCAGCTTCTGTGGCAATTTGGCAATCAACACTAATGTTAAGGCGTGGTCTAGCGCTGCCGATTGGTTTCTCCTCGGTAGTCGTGAGGCCTTCAAGTCCATGGCATGGAGCAATCAAGGTAGATGCATACGGAAGGTAGCTTGTATATGTTATATTCGCCAGTAGGAATATGCTCGTGCTACAGCCATCGTTCAATGTAGGTATGTATGGCACCCTGTGATGTTTCGGGCTCGGTCTCCATAGGCATCCAAGACATTGAAGGTGGGTACCACAATCTACCATGTAAACGTAGGGAAGGGGTGCTGATGTTATCAACTAGCAATCAGCAGATATGTTCCACGTAAAAGATCCGACTGCAAAATGTTGCTCCACACCACTCAACTTGCCCATGACGCAACTCTAAAGATGCTCCTTCTCGCAGTGTTGAATTCACTCGTGAAGCTGTTTTCTCTGCCAAGCTGAGTATAGTCCTCTGGTGTCAAGCGACGAGTGGAACTACTAGACAAAGTTCAGATGGCCTCCACCCGTTTAGATGCTTTCAGTTTTACTGTGCTTTCCCGCCTGAAGTGCCACCTTTGCGGCCAAGGCCGGTAGCCTTGCAAAGCCAAACAATCATCGCACTCCGTAGACTCGCAGCTCGATTTGAACACGTGAGGATGAACGGTCCAATTAGCTTGGACGGGATTGCTGTGAGCATCTGACGCATATGCAAGGACTGTGAGTGGGCCCACATTGGTGACCCTAATCGGCACGATGTTCTGGCCAATCCAATTCAAGTTATAACGTAGGTGCTCCTAGTCACACGTATCATTGTTTTGGAACCCTTCAAGACTTTGGTGTTATTGCTAACACTTCAATCTATCAGAACGTGTCGTTTACGAGACTCAAAGAATATTAAACAATGCTGCAGCACAACTCCGGAAATAATTATTTGTACCTTGGTTGCAATCCGCGTAAAAACTAGTCCAAGTTAATACGGATGGAAGGCAATGCGTTTCTTAGCAGCACTGAACAATAAACTAAAAGACTGTAGGTTCAAGGACACTATCGGGGTCCAAGCGTATTCCAAAATATAAAGGAATGTACTTAGCAGGCGAGTTTATAAATGGACTGCCCTGATAATCTACCAGCGCACAGCAATAAAACGAGAGGCAAAGAATAGAATCTAAAGCGGCTTTTACAAGTAACAGGAATTGACTTGTGAAAGATATTAACCAGGAAAATCAACTGATCAACTCTCTCGGGTATTGGAGTGCGAATGGCAAGACTATCAATTGACAGACTCACTCTGTAGAATTACACCCGGAGGATTAGTCTAGGTGGCTAAGCAGAAAAGTATCTACTTAACAAGGAATTAGACACTAAAGTAAGTGAATAACCCTAGCTGGGGTTAGCAGCTTAGTAAGATGCAAGTCACACGAGTCACATGTAGGATAGAAGCAGTAGATTGCTAGATTGGATGATTCAAGGAGGTCAGAATGGCCTCCTTTTATATTGTAAAATACACAGGATTACGTAAAATGGGGTTCTTCTATCTATTAGGCGAGTGATGTCATAAGTAAATATTTGCACTGCTGAAACACACCCTTGTAACTATTGCGGCGTGTTTGTGCAAAGAAATTGGAAATAGATAGCCAATCACCTTCCCTGGTTTGCACAGCCTTGCACTGCCCTGAACAGCCCTACACAGCCGCTATGACATCAAGGGGCCTATTTGGTGTCATAGCGTTGTGTTTGGAGGACCCTTCATCCAATAGGCTTTATCAAACCTGCACCCTAGTTTTGGCTTTGTACACCTTTGTGTGACTTTGTACGCAGCCTTGCACAGCCATGGTTGCTATGATGCAAGTCATGTGCCAGCTGGGTTTGAATTGCACAGGCTTGTGTAAGCAGTAGAAGACACATTCAGACTCAGTGGCTGAGTTTGAGTGAGCCAAGGTACCGGTGTTGTAGGTGCTTGAGTGCCTGCAACTCCGAGTTTACGGTTCATGGGAAGCTCCGGTCGGAGTTTGAAACTGAGCGGCTGTGGCAGAGTTGTGGACGTGCATGGGTTCATAACTCTGCCTGACAGAATAAGGAGTTTTTGAGCCAGGGAAGCCAAGTTAAATGGCGAAAAAATAAGAGGAAATTCAAGGAATATTTGAATAGAGTTCTCCCAACAATAGCCACGTGTATTAGCTACTATCATCTGGGAAAACAGGGTTTTAAAGCGATTTTAATCCTTTTTTCGGGAGGCTTTTCATTAGCAACGGTTCCCACACAATCATTGCACTGCCAGATGACGCGTTGATTGGAACCAGAACGTCAAAGTACCATCGCATGTAGGATTTGAGTTGTACGAGATGTGCATGTGGAAGGTGCGTGTATTGATGCAGACGACACCTCGATTGGAACAGGATGAAAAAAGCTGTAAAGTACAACCGCTTATGGACCAATAGTGCATGACGCTGTCACCCCGTAATTGTACAGCTTGGTTAGTTTCAGGACCATAAGGTTCGATGGCTTGGGACTGTCTCCAGTCCTCCAACATACACGACAAGGTACTTTGTCATCTACTAGTATGTGCATTCTTAAGATCCAATATCTCATCCTGATAGCGTGATTTCAGTCCACAGAACAGCTCCATAAACGGTGGAGAGAGTGCTATAATATCTTTTTTCTCGACAACGTGCATCAATAGCCATGCGCCATTGCAATTCAACACTTAGCCTTGACCTGATACGCCACCTACTGACAGCTCCACGTGGGGGTTCTGTACCCGAAATAAATGTCATAGCATGCAGCCACGGCTTCTACTCGACTCGCTTCTGCACCAATTGTGCATAATTCAGATGCCAGAGTAGTACTATACTTAGGACAATGGCTCCTTCTCGCCTTTTGAACTTAGTGTTTGCCCATGAGGTCACCGCAAATGCTGGATTTCCGCAGGCAGAATCTTAAGGGAATGTTAAGTTGAATGCTCATTGTGTTTTTGCATGCCGGCAGTGGAATCCAGCGGCCTGCCGCGTGTCCGACTCGAGGCCTCAATAGGGTTGAATAGATCGCATATTCATTGTTCATACAGGAAGGTTGATGCCGGCAATGCGAGCTATTAATAATTTGAGAGGCCCTTCTTTGTGGTATGCTTGTATATAAGCCTGGCATATTCTTCAAGCTTCGTCACCTGTTACGTATCGTGATTTCCGCTAATTCGGAACTGGAAAGGACAGCAGCTTCAACTTATTGGTTGCACCCCCAATGAACTATCGTCCTAAGTATTTCGGAATTGAGTCGGAAGTCGGAAAGTACTGAACCAAAGGTTGGTCGGAACTTGAGTCGGAACTGAGGCGGAAGGCGGAAGACGGAAGGCGGAGAGAGAGAGACTGAGATCTTGCTAGACTCGCTGTACTAAGAACAGGAGGTGGAGCGAAGGAAATCAAGTATCGAAGGCGATTACCTGATTTCAGAATAACAGACATACATGACAGGTTTTTATACAAAGAACTGAGACAACAGGTAATGGGGTAGTACTAAGCAAATTCCGGGGGAAGCGGAAGTCGAGTAGACAATGCGGGGGAACTAACTAATTGGGAACAATGGGACTACAAGGGGGGTTCAGGGTAAGGTAGAACAATGGCAAAGAACAAGGGGTCGGGAAAACATATCTGACAATGAAACACAAGGAGGGCCGGACATATGGTCTTGATGAACGGTGAGGTGGGTCCGGTGGGTCCGAGTAATAGAGTCGAAAGAACAAAGGAAATGTACAAGGGGTGGAATGTCGGAAATATCGGAGGGGCGGAAGGTGTTGCGGAAATAACGGAGGGGCGGAAGGTATTGCGGAACTGAGGGTCGGAAGTCGGAAATTAACGGTCGTAACATCACCCCACCACCACTTTTCGTAGTCTCCACTCATGAACACCAACATGCAGCTACCCCGCCTTCAAGACCTTTACCTCAATTATCCTTTGGCCGAGGAAGACTACCGCCAGCTCAGGCTGCCACCTCTCATAGCCAGGCCACGTGCGGCCACCCCGCCGCTCCCTGTCCCCACCACCCTCCCAGCTGAAAGCCGCCGTCAACAGGGAGTGCGTAAGACGAAAGCAACGAAGAGCAGAGAGGCCCAAGGCCCGACAGCTCGCGGGGGCAGTAGCCCTCGCAAAACCAAACAACTAATATCCTCGGTCACGCAGCTCAATCTGAGCCTGGATACCCGGAGAACTTTGAGGCCGTTGGTCATGGTGAGGGACCACGGCGAGAGTGCAGGATTCGAGGGGACGAGGCGCCGGGGAGCCAAGCGCCAGGCAAGGCTCATCTACCATCAGTATGACTACCTGCAGCTGCCCGATGGCAGGATTACTCGAAGAGAGTGGATATCCTGAGCACTAATGTAGTGATGCTGTGTGCACTATTCCAATGGCCACCCGGATCGGCGCGATATCAGGGTCTCGCCAAACCCCGTTGTTTGAACAAGCCGGCAGGTGCATCAAGCTCACAGGTGTTTTCCACGCTTTTGTGTAGTGTTGGATTGGTCTCCCAGTGGAAAAGCTAGAAGAGACAGTCTGTTTTGAATGTTGAATAATGTATTAACATGTGCTATATATCTTTGAAATCACACTGCTAGTAGATCGCGCTGGATCCGAGATTTTTCATGCAAGCAATTACCGGGTCTTCCTCATGATTTGTGGATCTATCAGCCCTCGTGAAATATTTTATAATGTAAGTCCAATGACGAGTATGACATGAGTGTTTGATTATGCAATCAGCCCTTTCCCTGTGACCACGTACCGCAATATGGAAACTTTCAACAGATCCAAGTCATTAAAATTCACAGGAGGATTCTATCCATTCACGAGACAAAAACCAGCACTGCTTCTATTGCTCTGGTACGCACTGCGCTACCATTCAAAGCTCGCATGGCTCATGAGCAGTACATGGCCGTCACTGCATGCCCGGCATGAGGTACAGCTGCGTCATGTTGCCCCAACTCGAAGGTGAGCATCACCAAGTGCAATACAGCGGGATTATGCTGGACTATATCTTAGGTGAGACTTCAGGCATGGCAGATCGTAGTGTCTACGAACTCCAACTATTGGGTGTCAGACGGTTTGCATCCACATTCCAAGCTTCTTGTGGGCCCCGCATAGGGAAAGTTCATTAAGTTGAATGTTCATCGTGTTTTCGCATGCGGGCAGCGGAATCGTGTGCTCTGCCCTGTGTCCGACTCAAGGCTTCAATACGGTTGACAAAGGCTGCTTGCACTGAGTACAGGCTGTTGAGTTCATGACGGGTATGGGAGGACGAGCATGGAAGTTGTGTGTACCTGCCCCGATACCCATTTGATGAACCTTACATTCACTTTAGCAGATGCACCGGCTCGTTCAGAGTCTGACGTAGTGTTTGTTTCATCCAGATTTGACACGCCAGACGCTAACGCTCCAGATATAGGCACCCCAAAACAGTGTCATTTCTTCTGTCAGTGAAGTTCCATTGAAAGGTTCACCAAACCTGAGGCGGAGGCCGGTTCTGAGGAAGCCACTTGTGAGGAGGAAATACACAGTGTCAGAGTTGTTAGTCGTGCGACACGGGCCTTAGTCTTTGCGGCGGACCTCAAACGCCTCGCCCGAATGTTGCGTCAGGCTTGGTGTATTTTTTTGTCTATTCTGTCATATAGCTCCAGTTGTGATGTTAAGATATGGGTGTAGGACCCTTGTGAGGACATTCTTCTTGGAACGGGAACGCGAGATAGAATTGCATGTTGAGCAAGTCTAGGGCGCAGAGTGGAAAGAGGAGGGGGACGGGCAGAGGCAGGGAAAGAGGAGGTGATGAAAGAGGAAGGCCAGAAAGGGTAGGCCCAGACAGGGGAAGGGCACCGAAGGAACCAAAAATTACCAGGAAAGAGGAAAGGGGCAAGGGGAGGGGGTAGGATATGGGGCACCCACAGATGCAAAGAAGGGCAAGCAACGGAGCGTCATTTCGGTCATAATACGAGTAATATTCTTGGACGCCAAAGCAGGTTTTCCCAAAATATATCCCCGACTGTAAGAATTATCCGTACAGTGATATCACTGTGGATAGCGAATCCATTGAAACCTAGTGGGTTTACCCATGGGGTTTCTGTTTTCAGTGGGTACATCATTGAAACAGCCCCCATTGAAACAAACCAATGAAATTTGAGCTTACCGGGTTTCCTAGAAAAAAAACAATAAAATTATTCAAGTGGTTGGACCAGTAGAATTTTCAGTGGCTTTGTCACTTAGTTTCCATGCCATAGGAACTACATATTCAATGTAATTATCGTGAGAATTTCAGTGCTCGAAGGCCTGGATTGCCATTGTTCGCACACTTAAAAATTTGCAAGATGGCTCATGGAGCACTCAGTGAAATCCAGTGAATTAATATATATATTTCTGGGCAAATATACTGAAGTTTCCATATATGTATCAATGAATTTCCATGCTTGAGGTGCCGGAATGCTACTGTGGCCCCAAGTGACAACTGCTTTTGAGATACAGCACTAAGTATACACTGTAGAAAGAATAAGCGCTATATTTCAGTTCCGCTTGCACTACAGCTAAATTACAGTACCGACTTGTACTGAAATTTAGGTACAGGAAAAATTGCAAAGTCCAAATGACAAATGAGATTTCTTTTTTATCTAATCATGATCAATCTCCAGAAGTCAACTAAGTACTAGTGCCAGTGTCTGGGGTATGATCGCGAGTTGCGCTAATACCTAGTAGGCAAGATAATCGACTTCCGGCGGAAGGCAAAAGGCACAGGACGAGTCGGAGTACAACCTGGATGACTAATGCAAGAACGAATGTATGTGCACTCTTCATCCTTCGCTCTTGCCATCGCCACCACGGTCAGCCCCTCAACTCGCCTCGTCGTAGCGCACATAGTATTCTTCTCCCACTCTCTTCCTTACACCTGTGTCCTGATTGGGCAGAGTCTTGAACTCAGCCTGACTGCACACGTGAGATTGATCCCTCCTGCACGGTTACTGGATCGCCTGCACGCTCAGCCGCAACCTGAGTGATCCCAGGTTCTCCACCACCGCACCAGGTAGCTGTCCTAGCTGTTCTTCATGGCGGAAGCTGTCGCACGATTTGATAGAGAGACCGATTGAGGCTGTGAAAAGGAAGATGGTGAGTTGGGCGTTCGCTCAACCCATCCCCTGTGTACAACACGTACATCAACGATCCCTCCTCCAATATTTCCGACAAGCATGTCAATGAGGTACGTTAGTATTTTGAGAACTAACAGAACCGGTCAGCACCTTTCTGTGAAAGCCTATCGCAGCAGCGGGTGCGGGTGTGGGCACGAGCTCGAACTCGGCACACTCAGGCGTGACCGCGCTCACAACAACAACGTCAAGCAGTGCGCTGACGGCTGCAGATGTGAGGCTTGACCTCGAGGAGTGCACACTGCACCTGGCGGTCGAGGAGATGTTTGAGGAGATCGGGCGGTGGTGGATGCCGTGTGCAGCGAACGGGCACGCCATACGTGTGGGCGAGCTTATCCTGATTGTGGACTCGGACACGTTGTGCCGGAGGATTGGATGCAGCGTGGGAGCTGGCAGAATCCCCCAAGGTAGCGATCATTGAGCATGAGTCAGGTGCATGCGGCCGACGGCGAGGGTTGCTAGCCGCGACTGATTCTGTTTTTCTTTTTGGTACCAGCTGTTATGCAGGTCATCTACTTTTTCTTGTGTCTTGGATTGCTCTCATGTCTTGCATCGCCAAGCACAGATGCACACCATTCCCAGACGTCTGCTTGCAGTCTTCCACGTTCTTTAGCACACGCTCACCCATCCTAGAGGCCCCAAGTAGCCGGCTGATCCAGGTGAGTGTTGATTGATGTCACGTCGTGTTCACTGACTTAGGCAGCAGGTCACTGGTGACTGCCGCCTTTGCCTCCTTTCGGCTCCCGGAGCACTGTCACTATACTGAAGCAGCCTGGTATGTGGTTCATGGATCCGATCACAGTTTTTCAGTGATTTTTACCTTAGGTTTCATCACTATTCTGCCACTCCACTGAAGCACCCTGGTATGGGTTTCATGGATTGAAAAGCGGTATTTCAGTGATTTTCACCTTATGTTTCATCTGTATTTTCCCTTGTATATATTGATTTATGACTTGAAATAATGGGGCATTCAGTTGCTGCATCTCTGAAATGTGGTGATAGAACCACGTGGTCGTAAGTGACTATTTCATGGGAACCCAGTGGTCATCGAATCGAAATGCCTGGTTCAATCCATTGGTCTTCCGTTGTAGGATCCCTGAATACACATGAGTCAACCCCTGAAACCAACTCATTGAAACGAAACTTTTTCCACTGAAACTGATTCATTGAATTTTCAACGGGCTCTATTGGTATTTACACTAGCTATAATGGTTTGTATACTGAATCCTCAGTGGGTCCACCCAATAGGATTCATTGGGTTGACTACCCACAGTGGATAGGTAGGGACCAGGTCACTCAATTAAGTCACTCTAATTTTCAAGTCCCACTATGTTGACATCATGCATGCTATATACAGCGGCCCCCCTTTCAAGGCACAACACCAGACCTCTCGTGGCCCATGTACGCTACTTTCACCCGTCTGCCGCCGATACTGCGTGCCACGATCTCCCGCCCATCTCCGGGAACCACATCCAGATTATTGTCCGACCACATAACCTCCTCCCCCTCCCCTTCAACGCCTAACACTAGGCCTTTGACCGGTCTCGCCACGTCAATGCTCACCGTCTCTTCACGCACGCGCACACGTAACTCTGGGTTTGGAAACGTCAACACACGATACGGTTGTGGCCAGTCCGTGTAACGTGCTATTACTTCTCTAGTCCCGGGCTCGACGAGCCTTGCTGAGACGACGACGGAGTGGGAAGGGGTCACTCCTGGGTCCTTGTCAGACTCGGAGTACTGATCGGGCTGTACATTGGCAGGGCGGTGTGCTACTGACATCGAGAGAAGCTCGGTCGATTGATTAGCCTGGAGGACGACGGCGTGCTTTTCCGTCTGCGTCCATTCAGACTCGAGGTCGAAGAACCCGAGTTCTAACGTCGCCTCGACCGTTTCCAGCGTGGCATTCGTCGCCCAAACGTCAATAGTGGCGCTTCGAGACTGAAATGCTCCAAATTCATAAAACTGCACGGCGGCGTGAGTCGACAATGCGTTCCCCTCGAGCAATGCACACACGTACCTGCCGCGGCCTGTCGTTTTCTCTGTTTTGTTGAACCTGTAGTACGAGTGGTTTATCACTACGCATGCATACTTGCATGGGTCAGAGAGCTCACCAGTCTAGCTATACCCACAGTGACGCGTCTCATCTCTCTCGCGATCGTAAAGTATACTGGCTTGGGGCGCAACTGGTACCGACGGTCATGAACCTATAACGCCACACCCTCCAAGGAGGCAAGCTCACAAAGTAATCGACAATGGCCCATGATGTCACCTTATGAGCAGTGAGCGGCTGTCGTGATCGTGATCAAGATACTCCCGTACTCACCGGCCAACAATCGTTCAGCTGCCAAACAATAACGCCTCCGCACTTATGTCAACGACAATGAGACATCAGACACTATACACTATCGTCCATCATGGCGGATGAACATACATATTCCTTCCCCCTGCCTCTCCACTCCCGTCTCCACAATCGATACGCATGACCCACAGCCTCGGACTGCATGATCTGCGTCATGTAAATATAACTACCAACACGCGTAAACGTCACTAGACTGAAACACGATTCGCACGTACCTCTCCAGGTCGCCCGTAATGCGGAAGTTTTCATTCATCACGATAGCGAAACGGCGCTCGTGGCTGCCAGCCCTGTTATGCTGCATCATCAGCTTGGATTGCGAGTATCGTTGGCTCTCGTCTGCCCCGTCCAACCAGTAATCCACAGTGCGGATATCTGGGATGGAGGGCATTCCGAACTCGCTGAGGGTGATGAATGGGCGGGAGGTTGAATGAATTAAGGAATAATTATGCACCTCACGAATCGCCCTCCCATCGCGTCATACTCCTGATAAAGATGGTGGGATCCGGCCCAGATGTTCCATTGATGCTATTATATTATCGTAGTGCGTTATGCTTGAGCAGTCAAACGCGCTGGGGGAGTCAATACTGACCACGTCTCCAATGGTGGGATCCGCCGTGTCCCAACCTTGGCCTCCGTAAGGGGATCCACGCCAGTACGGTATCTCTGGGGACGTCAGGCGGGACACTACGTCTGGGAGAACATCCTCATATATAACCCGTGCCGGGAGTTTCTCGATACCTATGACGAGTCACGGTCATGATACAGGCTGGTTGCAGGTAATGAGCATTACCTCCCCATTGCAGAACCTGCTGGTAATCTAGAACGCGAAGGGGTTAAATGACGACGCTCATTCCTGACGGTCAAGATTGATACCTTCGTTGTTTCCACAAAATAGTGCCATCGAAGGATGATGCCGAAGCCTCGTGACATTTGCCTCTGCCTCTTTCCTCACAGAATTCACGAAATCTTCATGCGCTGGATATACGCCACACGCGAACTGAAAATCTTGCCACACGAGGATGCCAAGCTCTACCTTCGTCCATAAAACTGGCCACATTGCAAACATATAAAGACCCACCATCACAAGTATCATAGAAGACATCGGGCTCATAACTGATCGCATCAGGATGGTCCAAGCAGCCGTCATAAGTACGAGCGAACTCACATGCCTCCACCCCAAAGTCGGACCTGCGACAACCCGTTAGGAAATACAGATCTGAGACCAATTTTGTAATCACCATGTTTTGGTTACCATCCCTGAGGAGCTGCAGCCAAGCCCTATATCGCGCAGGTGTTATCGTTGTCAGGAAGCTGTCCGCTGGAACCCAATTAGATCCTGAAGGAATATGCCACGATAAGGCGGCACATTAGCGACCTCGCAGACCCAGCTGGAAGGAGACAAACCTCCAATAAAAATTCTGACACCGTTGACCTCGAATAAGAAGGTGGTTCCTTTCCCGTATTTATCAGGTTCGAGAAGACGGTCTTGTACAAGCCCAACTCGGCGGAATCCAATGCGTTTTGTAGCCTGGTCCAGTATACCGATAACCTGAGGACGAAACTACGTCGGACGGAAACAACGGGGTCTATTTATTCATGGGACGTACATCATCCTCCAAAGTGACTTCAACAGTGTAAAGCGCTTGTTCACCATATCCGACCGGCCACCACAGGTTGACATCCTCCGGTGAAAAATCCCATTTGACGACGGCCGCGGCTTACAGTTCTGAAATTATCATAGTCAGAAGTAAGTCAAGTAGCCAGTTGAGAGACCTCTTAGGGTCAAGGACCCTCACCGTCGGGCTGCAACTTTCGTCCGCCTTCTTTAATAACGCGACCGCCTGCATCTTTCATAAGTATCTTCAAGTTGGTGGACGCCCTCACATCTCCGGACAATGTAACATCAACTACGAGGTTTGCAAGGAGGTCCACAGTGACTGAAGCCTTGGTGTGCACGATCGAGAGTGCTGTCGTGTATTGCTCGAAATAAATAGGTCGCCATGGTCCTGTAGTAATCGGACAATGTAACATCAACTACGAGGTTTGCAAGGAGGTCCACAGTGACTGAAGCCTTGGTGTGCACGATCGAGAGTGCTGTCGTGTATTGCTCGAAATAAATAGGTCGCCATGGTCCTGTAGTAATTAATTCTGGACCCTAGCAGGGTCCATTTGAGTTGTACGAGTGAATTGGTAAATCGACATGACTTACCCAATCCCATCTTTTGAAAGACATTCAGTGGACGACATTCAAGTCGCTCTAATTGCTTACCTCCAATCATATTGCGCCTTACGGACATAAACTCTGCTTGGATCACCCAGGTTGCACGAGCCTGCCCTTACCCGCCCAAACTTCTTTTCTAAGTCCTTGGCAATGAGCTTTGCGGGTTGGAAATGGAGTAACAGCGTGTTTGTAGATTGTAGCATTCTAGCAACTTCCACCTAATAAGGATTAGGGTCAGCTGTACTGGAGGCCTTGGTGGCGAAATAATGCACGGACTGTGTATGGAAGAAACATATTGTCTGCCCTGAGTATTTCATTGCCGTTCTTTGAAAGGATTGTGTTTTGTCTAACGCGTCCGATCGGCGATTAGGGAGTGACTCGAACGCACCAGATAGACTGTACAGAACGTGTCCAGCCCTTCAAACACTAGTTGTGCATGACGATTGCTTGAATTTTCAAAGACAAAGTGGGCCGCATAGAGCCATTCGCGCTCTACAATCCCTGGCGATCATATGTCATGTCAGGAGAAGTCTGGTAAACTTGTAAAACAGTTTTACATTGGACCTTGTGCTCGTTGTTCCTGAGGTATGGGTCTGGTATCTCTCCTGATTTCAAAAGTTCTACATGAATCTCAGAGGGGAAGCTTGCTGCTTTATTCCAAGAAGCGAGACGACCAGTATCTAACTGATCCAGAGCATCGAGTAAAGAACCGTCTCGCTGTTTCCACAGCCAACCGGATTTCAAAGCAAGTCTCAGAGTGGTAGCCATAGTGAGTTATTGTCACAGAGAAAGACGACCGCAGATAACCAGCTTAAGATGTAGCACATGATCGCTGCTGTTACGGTCCGTACTAGCTCCCTGAGGCTGAGGACAAAGGCGCTTACGGACCGTCAACATGACAAATTCACTGGGAATTAACAGAATAGTGTATCAACAATGTACGGATCTGGACGAGTTTACCACCTCGTGCCTGGTCTCGTCTTCCTGGCGCCACCTTCATAGGGCTCAAACTTGCGTGTCTCCCTCCTTTCTTTGCCCTGCCTTTTCGCTGGAGCGTGGAAAGTGGAAGAAGTGGGGTGGGATGCCTGAGAAGTACGCGTGGAAGACGAAGTAAATGCAATTTGATTCCTTTTCCCAGGGCTTTGCGCTGCTGCTTGTTCCTCCGAACGTGTTTTTTGGGCCAACGCTTTGTGCACGTTGGATACATTTGCGAATATTAGAGTAGATATAGTCATCAAGTGCGTAGCGAGGGCGGTGAGGCGCGAAGAAAGTGCAGACATATGCCACGAGAGCGCAGGGAGCAATGCATCAATATGAGCCAATATTCACGGACAGAAAACCAACACACCGATCTTCTCTGCATTCCATCCATCCAAATCGCCCATATCCCAACATCCCTTGCATAGGACCGTGACTCATTGCGTGGAGTCTGTCGCAACGAACGACATATGCGTACCTTTGGAATATTAGTGGATTTTTCATCTACATCCACAAACTCCACTAGCTTGGCGTATAGATGTGGATTCCGGAAAGTCCGATTTGACATGAGGGAGTCATTAAAATGCTTTGGTGGATTAGACCTTTTAAGGTCAAAGAATTGACGTAGTTTGGCCTATGGAGTAGTATCATTTCGTCAGGGACCATGGTATATGACTGATAGCCCAACCTACCTCTAGCTCCACGTCGCAAGGCTGCGAGCTAGCAGGAGGGATGCCCCAATCCGCCTCTCCCTGTATTGCTGGAGGGCGAAGGTGTGCTCGAATCTTAGTCAATTCGTCTTCAGGCTCTCTTGGCTCGCTTAAATTCTGCGCGCTCGATTGGCGATCTGGGGCTACTTCTTGTGAGAGACCGCCGGTTGAATTGGAAGACGATGAAGGTCCCGGTAATGACGGCGAATGCGTGCGAATGTGAGAGCGTGTGTGGCTTTGATTGGGTCGGCGAATGAGCTGAGCGGAGCCGCTCGCTGTTGCGTTCTTTGAAGGTGATGGCGGCAGAGGTTGTCTCACACTGGGGTGAGTTGCTGTCCATGAATGTAATGAGCCGACACAGACACCCACTCAGAATAATGTCTGACATACCGCCTGTGACAAGGTCCATGCTGACGCTTAATTTTCCATCCTATCACGACACAGAAATGACGAGCGAAAAGAAGGAAAGAATGCAGGCAAAGGGCGAGGGGATGGGCTGGGATAGGTAAGGTTATCTCACATGGTTAGATACATGTTCTCCATTTGACTTCTCAGCCTCTTCGTCTCGAGTGGCTATAAGCTTGGAAGTGTAAAGTGGCGGATGCCGAGGGCTGCTTGTGTCACTTCCCGAATCTTCATCATAAGCACCGAGGGCTACGATGCAATTTGACCATGAGAAAACACATATGTATTCCACGGCAAGATGGTTATACTAACCTTGCATTGAGGAGAGTTCTGGCCAGACTGGCACACCAGACAGAGGTTTGTAAACACGTCAGCAGCGGACTTACGTAATTAGATGGGTTTGGAAAAATGGTGCTTACTCCATCATGATTATTATAATCCCCACATCGTACTCTTCAGTTTCTCTTCGTGAACGTACTTATGTGACGTTAGCATTGTTGGGAGAACATATCGACGATACAAGCCTGTTGACAGTTATACGCAAGCGAAATAAAACTATCATTGTATGGACAAGAATGGGCCCGTGTTTGCCTTGCAAATAAATCTTATGTTTTCGAGGCCCTACTCCTTGTTGGCAGCTCTCCCACCAACAATTAAGCAAGTTCTTTCAAGCTATTCGAAAAAAGGTCACCACGAGCATGAACACGCTATCACTACGGTCCATGGGTGGATAAAGTCTGTTCGGCGACAGAAGAATGTTTCATTTGCTGTCGTGAACGACGGGACCACGCTCAAAGGCCTTCAAGCCGTCTTTCTTCAACCCGAAACTGAACAGGCTGCCATTATGAAGCGTCTCACAACGGGGACAAGTGTCCGTTTGACTGGCAATCTCGTCAAGAGCTTGGGCAAGGGGCAGGACTGTGAACTTAGAGTGGATATGGTCGAAGTCTTGGGCGACTGCGAACCCGAAGTAGTCCTTCCCTCTGGATTATTTGCTTCATTGTCATGATATTTGCGTACCTTCCAGCGATATCCTATACAAAAGAAGGATCATTCTCTGGAATTTCTAAGGGAGAACGCCCACCTCCGTGCGCGGACGTCCCATATCGCCGCTATGCTTCGGGTTCGAGACAAGCTGGTGCATGCCTTTGGTGACTGGTTTGAGGTGAGGTACGTTCATTATTTTGGGATTCAGTACTTTGTTGCCCGTATGAAGGTATGAACTGATACTGAAGCGGCACCTCAGAACGCAGGTTTCCTGTCTGCGCACGCACCAGTGATGACCACCAATGACTGTGAGGGGACTGGTGAAGCGTTTCGTGTTATGTCCGTTCCTGCCGATCCTATTTCATCACTATCGGCCGGGCCCGCTTCCACTCTAGAGACACCAGTCACGTTCCTGACTACTTCGACGCAGCTGCATCTGGAGGCACTCACGTCTTCCTTAGCCCGTGTCTACACTATTGCACCTTCTTTTCGTGCCGAACGCTCCCAGACTAATCGACATCTCAACGAATTCTGGATGCTTGAGGCCGAGATGAGCTTCTTGCATACAGGTGTTCATGGTGTATGTGATGTGGTCGAGGCCTCCATTAAGTCAGTCCTGGGACGGCTAGCGGAAGATGAAGATGTCAATTTTCTTCATGAGGGACGTCACGGTATACGACCTGGCAGCAACCTAAAAGCAATGCTCGATATCTCGACCCCATGGCGGCGTATATCATACTCGGACGCGTTGAAAGCTCTTCATGTGCATCATGCTTCTGGCGCTGCGCCGCGATTCAGTTTAGATCCGCCTGCATGGGGCGGTCCCCTGCGAAGCGAACACGAACGCTGGATCGCGGACTCACTAGGCGGGGACCCCGAAAAGACCCAGATCGGAGGGCCTATCTTTGTGACTGATTATCCGCGAATGTTGAAGCCATTCTACATGTGGGTGAACGATGAGCTTAACGAAGGGGAGGGAAAGGATGCTCGCTCAACCGTGGCATGCTTCGATTTGCTCGTTCCAAAGCTTGGTGAGCTCACTGGTGGTTCGGTGCGAGAGTCCAGGATAGAACGATTGAAGGAGTCGATGGCGCTCCACGGTGTGGACGAGGTACGCGTCTCGTCGTGTCTGTCAGTTGCCTTGACGGGACTTAATCCACACAACTACTTCATTACAGGCGCACCATGCATGGTATCTCGACTTGCGACGGTACGGTACGACACCTCATGGCGGGTTTGGAGTGGGGTTTGAGCGCCTTGTAAGCTGGATCTGTGGCATTGAAAATGTGCGCGAATGTGTCCCGTTTCCACGGTGGGCTGGAAAGGTATTACTGTAGAGCGTGTTTTACAACACGGGATGATTGTGATTTTTCACCAAACAAAAGGGATGATCGTACATAATTCACATTTTTCACCTATAGCCTACGCTATAGGAGGATGAACATATTTTAAAACCCTCTACCACGACCCCTTCCTCTGCCACGAGGCCGCCCGCGATCTGCACCTCTCCCTCTGCCTCTGCCGCGCACATCATCCTTCCTCTTCCCTTTGGGTTTGGGCGCATCGTCAACAAGAAGCGTGTCAAGTGGGAGCGCGTCTGGAAGAACAAAGTATCTAAAATGAGACCATGAAATGGTCAGGACCTGAATGCACATGTTAGAGTATTCTGACCTGATATTGTTCCCCCGGATCGAAAGAGAGTCTAATGATTGGGGTTCGCGATTGCGGGTGGAAAGTTTGACGGTCTTAAGGTGTGTATTCATCTGCATATCGACGCCTGTTGATTATGGCTTGCTTCAGAGATGGAGGAGACAAGCAGGCACAAACTCACCTGTAATAGTGCCGTGAACGATAGAGCCATTCTTTAACTCCACGGTGACGGTCTCATTGTTAAGTTTCATCAAAAACCTGGTTATTAAATGCAGATCGCGGAGTGAGCGGTATGTGGGGCAAAGACAGTGGCGAAGTCCAACTCCATCAACGGCGTCGTCGACTGCGTGATTTTCGACCAATGAAACAACTTGAAAAGAATATAAAAAGGAAGTGAACGCTTACCGTACGAGCTTCATGGCGGATAAAGAAGAGGATGAACGGTAATACTGGTTGGAAACAGTGTCGCTCTTCGAACTCCGATTATAACCCCGCTCTGAGGTTAACTTTGAGAGCCGCACAAGTACTTATTTGTACACTACTAAGACTAGGGCCGATGATAATGTCTCCATTCAACTTGTCATTTCCATTTTAAAGGGACAAATGGTATTTTTAGAACGTTCATCTATCTCTACCACTAGAGGCTGTCCGAAACTTGGTTTGCAATAGCACAAACCCGGCCAACAATCCCACCATCCCCAATCCTGCCCATGCCCTCGTTTGATGAACATCAGCATGGCTACGCCCGGCAGGTAGCAGACGTGAACCAGTTCCTTCCACTGGTCGACTGGCACTTGGATCACGGTTTGTGTTACTTAGGCGGGGGGAGGGTGAGGAACCAAGCTTTATGTTATCATCCAAGTCATGGAACAGATGCGAATCAACGATATCCACATCCGCCATACCTCCAAAGAAGTCTGTCACGAGAACACTGCTGAGAGGTCGCTGGAACAGGTCTGAACGAACGCCTGGATGGGACTGTATCCTTACAGGATCGTACATCGCGAACTGCATAGATGGATTGAGTGAGCTAGTCGAGAGCGCAGAAGATAACACACGAAGTCCTCCATGGTTGCTTTAGACGTCTTATTGATTCCTTCTAAGTACTGTAGGACATAGTGGGTGTAACTGTCGATTACGGCCACGCCGATGTCAAAGTCGGCTTCATGCTTTAGCACCGGACACATAGGGACATGAGAACAGCAAACAAACAATAAATCATCGGCAGCAGCTTACTGAGTATGAGTTCTCGTCGATCTCTGAGGAACCAGTGGCAAGAATATTAGGGGAGTAAAATTTTGAATACAATGTGTTGGCTTGACAAGTGTCAACCATGAAAAACAATTCCTTGTATCTGTGTAAGTGTATATCAGATTTAGAATATTATGGGAGTACGCTGAGAGCCTACCGTTTCTTCTGCCACATCTGTTCGAATGCATCGGCAATATCAAAAGCGCTGATTTCTTCGTTGTCTTGGAACTTCAAGAACTCGTTCCCGCCATGTCCCGTAAGGTAGACAAACACATTCGAGCGGTCGTCAGTCAAAAGGCGCTTGGAACGAGGTTGTGTAAGGGGGACACGTCCTTGTGTAACAACAAACATGAGTGGCAAAATGGTGTGTATATTATGGCATCCCAACCTGTCAGAACTCTCAGGAAGTTTTCCACGGTGACCTCATAACCACGATAGTCGACTTCGATGTTATCTCCATAAAGGTCGAGTTGTCGACCTGTATTTGCATAGACCGACCCCGGGAACATGTTCCGAGCATTGCAGGCGGCATCATCGGCGAGCATGAGAATGATGTTAGAGTCCGGGATGCCTAGACGTTTGACAGTGCGATACCTTTAGAAAGAGGTGAAACTAGTGAACAAGGATAATTTCGCAAGTGTACCAGAGGGCTCAGCTTGCTCAGGGTAGATAAATGGGCTTACATTCCCAATGCGTTTGCCATATGCTGATGATCGGACGTCACAAAAATGGGTCAAATTGCCAGTCAGATTTAAATATTATCAATACAGGAGATTTAGGCAGAATCTCTGCCACTCACTCGATAATTGAACCAGTATCTACTGGCACAAACAAGCACGGCCCAATTATTCGTATGTCCAGAAGGAGAATCCGCTCTTTGGAAAAAGTTCTTGACATGCTGCTCCTGACCTTGAGTTTGGTTAGAATTACGCAGCAAGGCGAGTAACACGAGGAGTGTAAAGTGCAGCCATCGGGAGCAGCGAGTGATGTTCATCAAGACGCAATGCGCCAAGCTCTCGGCTCCATCAACGCCCAGAAGTAGCCTCACGTTTCCACACGATCAAGTAAATTCAAGTTTCATTTATACCCATTAGTACTAATTTCTTTAACAGTCCAAGCAGGAGACTGATGTGGACATGGATGATGCTCCGGAGTAGGGTAGCAGCGCATATCAATAACGCAGGTGTATACTACTTGATTCTGGAATCTACTTCTCGGAGGTCCGAGTCACAGGCCACCAAACACCGTGCCTGAACGTGTTGTTCGTCAAAGCTGTGCGTAGCTTCTTCTTTTAGGACTGTGTGTAAAGAAGTTGCGGGTCAATAGACTCTTTCTGAAGCGGAGTTCTTAGTGAATTCGGGCGGTGCCGTAGCCCATAAAAGGCGGCTCTAGCGGTTCGTGGCGTAAGGGACGCTGGTGCCGAGCGGGGCACCGCAAATCAGAAGTGTCTGTGGACGCACACGGCTTATTTAATAAACGATCATATTCCTGTTTTCTCTGGCTGGGACTCGTGAATATTGAATGTTCGAACGGACGACCAACTGTCACTGTGTAAGTTGCAGGCAGAGTTACGACATGGAACACATAAAGAACTTTAATTAAGCAGTCTCAGCTGATCACGAGTCTAGGCTAGCAGACAGGGTTGTCAAAGAGGTAGGCATCTACAATATAAATAACCATTGCAACACCGCTGGGATACGATCAGAATGATTTATTCTACTCAGGCCGTACGAAACGTCATGCCCACACGCCGCCGTCTCTCTGCCTCTCAAGAGCAACCCTTAGATCACCGTCTTCCTCCCTTCCTTCACCATCGACCAGCCGCTGGCTTCCCACGATGCTCGGTCTTCGTGTTCCTCTCCGCCCCAGCCTGTCTGTATCTCTCGCCCCCCTCGCCAAAGCGCTATCCGACCCAAAAGCGTTCCGCACGACAAGCTCGTGCACAAGCGTCGAGGTGTCTGAAAGCCTGATATGCGCAAGGCTCACATCCGACACAAGAACCGGCGCGAGCTCAGTGGTCGGGTCGGACCGCGAGTATCCCTTCGCAGCTTCCAAAACATCTGCGCCTGCAAGTCCGCCTTCCTTGGGCAGGAAGCGGCATGATATTCCGAGGAGAACTATCACGAAGGCATAGACGAAGTGCAGGATTGCAAAGAGGTAGGATGTTGCTAGGGGTATGGAGAGCGCGAGTTGCGACCTTGTGACGGTTGCGGGGACTTGATCCAGCTGTATCGCGCCGGCAGTCCACCCAAGATAGCGATTCGAGAGTGCCTGTGCCCAGGCGGCACCAAACTGCTGCGTGCTATTTCCGTAAGTGTTGCCGGCTGACGAGAGATCCAGCTGGATTTGATCGTCAAGGAATCGTGATCCCCACTGATAAAAGAGGGAGTCCGGAGTCCCTAAAAACATACCGCTACCTGAAACAGCCACGGCTGCAGAGGCGTTTGCGAGGGTAAAGGTCGAGTTGTCGAGCGCTATGCTGCCGTTACTGAGATTATACTGGGCGTCATAGACCGTGGTGTTGCGGACTGAGATGGAGCAGAGAATAAACGGCTTGTTTGGTATACCTGCGCCATCTGTTCAAGAGACTGCTTTAACGCCAATACCAGTATATGAAGAGACCCGTCACCCACATGACCACCAGTTGATGAACGGGGTTGAGAAGGAAGGGTTCGTATCGTTATACGGTATGTTACCATAGTCATTGAAGCAACCCCATTGAGCTGTTGTAAAAGGGTTTACACTGGCGCCATTCGAAAGAGGGAATGGTGGTTTAATTCCCGGCGCAGTCAAATTACCTTTCTGAGTCAGAAACGACTGCAGTCGCATCTGCCAGGTCGTTACGTTGAAACCCGCGCCAAAGATGAATTGATTCCAGTTGCCCACATCGACGACTGTCGACACGGATTGCTCCAGAGTCGACGGTGCACACCGGGTGATATACCTGGCATTCCGTAGCAGCGGCGTAGGTATGCGCAGACAGCTTGACTCCAGTACTACTCCCCAGAGATACAGGCCCAATGTATGCGATGCTCTTTGACCGGGCAAGATCGTCTGCTCCGTGTTCGTACACCCGAAACGATGCGGACTGGTTGAGGCCCCCAAGCTAGCTTCTTGCGTGCGGTTGATAACGTCGCATCCGTTGATTACCGTGCCGAGGCATCGGCACGAATGGAGGCATTTGCGGGATATGTGGTTGTTGATCCGTTGACAAAGAGGAGCGTGGTAACGATTTGGTCGTGTAGTACGACGTCGACTATTTTGATTGCCCATGAAAAGGTGAGAATGATGGTGGCGCCGAGGGCAGCCACCTTTAGCAGAGGAGTGATTCTTGTCCGAGTGCGGAGAGAAGCACGAGGTTTGAAGGGGACCTGTGGATGCTGGGAAGACCTCCGAAGGGCATAGGATAGAAAGCGAATGATGGTGATAGGTGATACAAGCGAGACCAGCTCGAGGATGAGGTGATACTGGAATGGAGCTGGAAGGTTGGCGGGACGCGAGTGTGAAGCCTTCAGCCACAAGTGCCCTAGTTGATACGCGAATAGGCACATGACGAGGGGAGAGATGACGCCGCTATAAAAAGGGTGGGTTATTGAAGGGACGTCACTGACGTTAGCAGGACTTACATGAGGGAGCTTGCGATTGTCGAGACCAAGAGTGGAGTAAAGTGTGTAGTTATGACCGAACCCTTACCGCCGATACTGGCACCTTCGTCTATGGGCCTCGCATATGTCCCGTCCGGAAGATATATACCGTCGGGTGCTCCAAATCCAATCGAAATGTAAAACAGTAAACCCATCACCGCTGGCAAAAGGGCGCACGAGGTAAGAAGGACTACGGGTGCTGTAATAGTCTTCCTCTTGGGAAAAGAAAAGGGTGTTTTGGCCTACATTCATCGAATTGATCAGGGGCGGTACTCAAGAGGAGGACTCAATGATTGGACTACCTTGAGTTCTGTGGTCAAAGTAGGGAGCTCCTCAGCCCCCCTTTGATCTGACGACTCGTCTGAGAGGTAGGGTGTAAGGACAGACTGTCAGGGGACACCCTGTTTTCCATTTCCAGTTCCGACACCGCACCCAGTTCCGACTCCATTTCCGACTCCGCTTCAGGTTCCGATTCCATCTCCGCCTCCGCTTTCGGAAATGATTCCGCTTCTGGGAGAACTTCCACCAGTTCGGTTCGCCTTGCCAGTTCCACTCCAATTTCCAACTTCCACTCTCGGAACAGTGTCGGAAATCAAGCGACTCGCGTAATAGGTGGCATCAAGGGTCGATCAAGGGTCAGGGTGGTCAAGGAGATGCAGGGTTGATGGCGGGTGCCAGGTGTTGTCCCTGGCTGCGCAGCGTAGTATAATACGGGCTCGCTGACATTGGGGGTCCTTAGACTTTTCTCTTTGGATTTCCCCTTGTCAGGTGAGAATCCCCTCTCTTGTATACTCTGTTCATTTATACATACTTTGGATTTCCCCTTGTCAGTTGTGTGGTAGTGTGATCTCCACAACTAGCCAGGGTTGCCCTTACAGCAGAAAAGTCTCTTCCCTAGAGGACCGGCGGTCGTACCGCGCGTTGCATTCGCCATAGGTGCGTTCGGAATCGGAGACAG
>WHVA01000372.1:0-116343 GCA_015179125.1 Gautieria morchelliformis | reverse complement strand
TTCCACTCTGCGTACGGTGTCCTAGATGGATGGGAGTCTGACTCGTCCATCTGGAAGGCGTACGACCCCGAACGGGCACAGCGGCTGGCAGAGCAGCCAAAGAAGAAGCGCATGAAATTGCGCGGCCCCCTCCACACCGTCAATGGCCTAGCCATTGCAAAGGAAAGCGCAATCAGCGCTTACCTAGCAGCATCATCGTCGCACACCATCCACGACCCCGCCCTTCAGCGACGGATAGCACAGGTCGAGGCCCAGTACATCGGGCCTGGCGTGGCCCTACCTCCGCCGGCAGGGACAGTTGAGTCTGTTCATCCTCCCTACCCGGGGGAGGGAAGGCTCATCCCACTCGGAGATCCACCGATCTCCGAGACGGGCCTCCTACCACGACCGGTAGGAAAGGCCCAACAACGTCGTACCCAATGGTACGACGTCTGCCCGCTTGACGAACCCCGCTTCGTCGAACTCATAGCGCGGGCAAAAGAAACGCCGCAGATCGCGCGAGATGATCGGCGTATTCAAACGCATCGAGCGCAAACAACGCGCTCGCAATCCCAAAAGGGATTGTCTCGTGATAGCAGGCGGTACCCCGCACGATATCGTGGCCATCCTGAAGGGTTGGATACACAACCCTGAAGGAATCCCCTCCGCCATCCGTGACAACGCGGATGGCACCTTCAACCTAGACGACATGTCTGGATGTGGTTGAAGGCCCTTGCACCCCAGGTCAAAGGGGTCACATCACCGCTAAGGGCGAGGCTACTCGACCTCTTCGGCTCGACGGACCAATGGTCGAGCCTCGTTGACGCCAGGGAAGTGCTGACGCCTCAGAGAACCACCCTGCGGCTCTCGATCACGGGCCCATTCCCCGTGGAGGGCCGAGCCGGCCCCGACATCCCACTCGCGGAGATCACGAGATGGCTGGCCCGCTACGCGGGAGTCACTCGCAAGCGAGCAGCGCGCATTGAACATTACGTTCAGCGCAGCATCACCGGCGCAGCATTCAGCGCCGCCGCCCGTGAGGGCCAACAAAAGGTCATCGAGACCAGCCACGTGAGGGCCGCAGTGCCGCGACCCCTCACTCACGCTCAGCTCGACCAAGAGCTGGCGCGCTTCCGGCCCCCTCCTCAAACAGAGGACCCGGCCGTTGAGGCCATGCTCCGCGAGGACACGGGCCCCAGCGCCACAGCGGAGACCGCCGCGAGTGGTGAGGCCGACCAGCATCACCTGATCACCACCGATGACACGGAGGTGCCCTTGGAGGAGTCACGTGCTCCTCCGGCCCCGTACGACGACGTCGTCGTCGTATCGGCCACTCTAGAGGACTCCCTCATGGACGACCTCTATGAGTAGTAGTCAACCCCTATAGTTATCTATAGAGGGGAGGGTGTAAATAACCTGTGTATCTACATGTACAATAGTTATTACATAATCCCAGTGGGCCCCTTAGGGACCCACTGTATAGTTTATGCGTGGGAACCGGCCAGCGGTTCCCACCGCATCTTACCCTTACACTGTCACTACGTAGCATCAGAATACCACACCTTGGTCAAGTTCTGTCGTGCTCTTGTGACCTGAGGCCTAAGATAGATATCTTTACACCTCAACTGCCATTCGCCTGGCCCCTTTGGTGATCCAGGGCCAGGCATCTTCGACTGCGTAGGCAATGTCATCGTCTACAATTCATATCTTACCAGAGTTCAATGACTCCGCTAAGTGGGTTGTGTATGACTCGCAACATTTGCATTTATCCGAATGGATAATGGTGAGCCTGTCGTTCCACGACGCTATTTCCCAATTCTCGGGAGCCAGCTTCTTTGAGAAGATCGCGGTGGCCCCCTTCTTTGGGGCCACTGGCCATGGCATGGATGTTGATGGCTCAACATCCATGGGTTCTTTGATGCCATCCATCTTCGTTAGAAGATGGTGGTGGTTGCTTCTTAAGGAGCAAAGCGCCTTCGGAGAGATCCGAAGTGAAAATTTATAGCGCTGTGGCTGACACATCACATGATCACATGTGACTGATGTGACCTAATGCTGTTTAGGCAAGTCACGAGGCTTGGCCACACCTCGAAGCTTTAGATAGGTATCTAGGGCCTCGAGGTCCTTACACAATGACATGGGCTCCTATGTCACGTCTCCTAGAGTCCACCTGATTTGGAACTCTTGGTCCTTCAAGTTTATCCATTGGTGGGATAAGATCTTGTCGACGAGCCACTCTTCCTCATCATTTGCTCCAAAGTCATAAAATGACTTTGTTTCCCGATGAGGGAATAGGTTGTTGTTATTCACTTCATACCGTCGTATGAGGCTGGTATGAAATGTTGGTGCAATGTGTCGGTTTTTCAATTCCTCCGGTAACTCGAGGGTTACCGTTGAGGTGTCATTGTGGGCCTCCTTCACACGATATGGCCCAATATATCATCGTACTAGCTTCCTGGCCCTTCCTTTTGGTAGGGTCAGGTTCTGGGTCAACAGGTATACACAGTCTCCCACCGCCTATATGTCCCCTTCACAACGTTTCTTATTTGTGGGAAACATCTGCATCATATGATGCTCTATGATTGCATCGCATGCTGCCATCAGGTTGTTCCATCGAGCCTGATGTGCGAATTTCGTCACTCCCTTGAAGGGAGTGTCCGTAGCCATTGGCAGATTGATCTGCAGCATATATCCGTGGTTCAGCTCGAAGGGTGCAAACCCTGTCATCGAGTTGATGTTGCTATTTAGTGCAACTTCGACCATTGGGCACTTGTTGGCCCAGTCCTTTTGATCATCCTTGACAACTGGTTGAAGGACCTGGCCTATCAAACGGTTTGCCCATTCGGTCGCGCCATCCATTTGAGGAAAACTGTGCTCTCTTTAAATGTCTTGTATTCGTGACATTTTTCCCCCATGTACCACTTACGTCTTCTCTTCAGCCTCGGTACGTCTCTAATGTATGTCTTTCTTGTCCTCTTTGTACTTTTTCGCTGACTTTCTGATTTGTCCATTGTTTTGTGCCATGCATGCTGTTTCCTCGTTATACTGCATCTGTCACAGTTGTCCTTCTCCATGTCCCAGCTACCTTCCACTTCATCCTCTACATGTCATACCATCTCTCCCTCCGGTGTTGTTCCATATTGGTGTTGTCCTCCTTATGATAACCTCAAGTCGCTTCGTACCCCATTGTTTTTGTTATATCTGTGTTCATGGCTTGGTATTTCCTTACACCATCAAGCTAAGCTGATATTAGTTGATTGTATACTATCCACTTTTCGTCATGATTCTGTCTTTTTTGAAACAGCGTCTTTGGCCACACATTCAATGCATGCAGTGCCTTTCACCTCCATTGGCATCATTGTCCCTTGGGCATATGTCTCCTTTTCGGTTAATTTTACTGAATCAACTGAATGGGCGTCAACTTCGAGTTAAAATTGCGAGTGACTGGCATGTGCCTTCCTTTTTTTTTTTCATTATTTCTTTCATCTATGAAATGCAACGCCAGATTCAACTCCGGACCGATGGGTGTCAACAACCCAAAGGTATCACATATGACATGTAACAAGTACTTTGGTATATAACACTTGACTGCAATTGTACAAACTCTGCCACAGCCTATGAAGGTAGTCATTCCAAAGGAGTTGGGGACTGGTGCTAAAGCGCCGCTACAGGATAATCTACAGGAGTAAGGAGTTGGCAGGGGCAGTGTGTGTTTGTGGACTCAGACATCGACGGACGATCGACAAGTAGCGTAATGTGTATATTTCACTATTTAGCACAGGCTTTAATAACAGTGGTTTGCAATTAATAGAGAGTATATGTTGGCTGATATTATATCAAGTCCTATAATAATTATTATCGTCCCATAATTTAAGTGCTGAAAACACTAACTTTTCCAAGAGTGGCAGCTAATTAGTCGGAAAATGTGACCTGGCACGTGTTCCGATGCAATCTCTCCCTCATGCCTGTCAACACATCCAAGAAACGTCTGCTGCTGGTGACCCTCGTTCCCTACGTTCTCAACGTCCAATTGACTCTCAACTCGCTCCCTGAGGAGCAAGACTCAAGGTTAAGGTCAATTGGTGCAGCACACACACTGTCTCTCGGGGATCGCCCCTTCAAGCCACAACCAGAGATAGGGGGACATCGGATCACAGAGGACTACTTGGAGGGACTGAGTGAGGCAGAGTGTGTCTGGAGGTTTAGGTGGGTTCCTTGGCCCTTGATGATTGTGGACTTACCAGCTGATGCACATCAGGTTTTCATTGCAGGAGCTCTCTCATCTCAGCAACTTGCTAGAGTTCCCAGGGCCGTTGATCACCCGATCTGGGTACCGTGCAACAGCTCTCGAGTCCCTGGCACTTCTCTGTGCACGGCTCCGGAGTCCTGAGGATCTCTGGTTGCTGGCAACCAAGTACGCATGGCCGCAGCCGGCCATCTCTCAGATCGTGAATGAGACAGCTAGTTTCATCAATTCACAGTGGGGCCACCTGTTGGAGTGGGATCACAAGGGCCTGCTCAGTCCGGCCAACTTACGCATGTACGCCGATGCCCTCCATGCATTTGGCACTCCCACCCACTCTGTTTTCAGATTCATCGATTGTACAATAAGACAAACCTGCCGCCCTGGAACTAACCAAGAATTGGTCTACACAGGCTATAAAAAATGCCATGGTATGAAGTTTCAAGGGATCGTTGTGCCGAATGGGCTGATCGCACACCTTTCTGGCCATTTCCGGGCCCCCCAGAATGACAGTGGGGTGCTTAAAGAGAGTGGACTCCTCGACAAGATCAAGAGCCTGGCAATCCAGCCAGGGTCCACCCCCGACGATCCCCCAGAGCACCGTTTCTTTCAGGTGTATGGGGACTCGGCCTCCTCGGTCAGCCCCTATCTCCTGAGTCCATTCAGTGGCGGGGACACCTTTGTCATGACCGGTTTATTTCTCCTACCGTGCTACCTCCATGTTCCCCCTCGTCACTCCCTAGCATCTTCGTCAGAGTTCGCCGCACCTACCGACCACTCCTCCTCTACGTCTACCCTACTCGCTGTTCGCCCCATCCTCCGAACCGCTATTCGCTACTCACGCATTTCGCCAGCAGGCACGCCATCAAATATGATCGATACCAATCACCCGGCATGATGGTTCATCATTAGCCCCATCATCTTCTTAATCCAACCCCATTGGGTGTTCGTATGGCCAAAGTGCGTTCGCAGGGCGTTCCTTCCATAGGTCGTGCGGGATCAACCCAGTAAACGAAGAGTCCGTGCAGGGTAGCATGTATGCGGGTCCCAAGACATGGTTTTGTCCATAAGTGCCTTCGCCCCCTTTTATTCTCCGTCGTTTCATGTTCGCATTCTTCCCTCACTCTATTGTATGTTTATTCCATCTCCTTAGTACCATGACTGCGCACCCCTATCCAACCCTGACTTGTGACGGCCTCTTTCCTATTCGCTGATACCTTACAAGCATTCGATATAAGTAGTTTACATTCGCATGTATATTCCCCAGTTCAATTATCATACGTCGTCCATCTTGTGTAAACTTGACCTCGCTGTGATCATCATCTTGGGCCTCTCCTTGAAGATTTCTATCTTCGACCAGCCAAGGACTTAGGCATCACTGGTGAGTTCTCATACTTCATCTTCGTTACCCTAGCCTTCGAACTATTTTCTGTGCTGTTGGCGAAGGGCTCCGAAGGAGCACCTTCGCCAGTGAAGGGACCGTCGAAACTTAGACAGCCCTTCCGCGATATCTTGCACGTTACGTCGTCAAGTGCTGCGAGCTGTTTCGCTATGACTGTAGACAGGGCGAGCCCCGTTTGGGCAACCCCTTCATTTCGTGAACATTCATCGGTTCACTTATTCGCCGAACGGCATACTTATTCGCACAAGTTATTCGGGCATTCGTTGTGTTCACTAATACACGATATTAACGCCTAAAAACCAATCTTGACAACCTTGACACGGGAAGAGTGTGCGTGGAATACGGCAATGGGAGGTGTACGTATCTCAGTTGAACACGGTTTTGGACTCATCTTGCAAGATTGGCCCTATCTCCACTGCTACTGGAAGCACAAGATCCTTGGCAATCCATGCAGCTTGCTATATCAAGTGGCAGTCCTACTCACCAATGCGCAGGCCTGTCTTGTGCCCAATCAAATTTCCGAACGATACGAATGTCCCCCGCCACCGATCAAGGCATATTTCCATGGAGGTGACTTCTGATGGATGGACAAGGCATGTTCTGGTGCATAGAGAAGGCACGTTCTGATGCATAGAGAAGGGGGTTCTGATGTACTTTAATTGTGTGGAACAAAAAAAAAAAATTTTAAAACAATTTACTCTGTGCCAAAAAACGAATTAAAAAGAATTTATTCTGTGCCAAAAAAAAACAAGCAATTCATTCTGTGCCAAAAAAGCAAACCCCTAAGTTTACTTAAGTAACCCCTCCCTGAGGATATCCAGGAGCGCAGTGGCCGTCCTTTCCTGGATGGCCAGAGCCCTGTCCTGTCGTTCCAGAAGGCTTGCATGGAAGGTTTCCATCGCCTTCTCCCTCCGCGCCTCCCGCTCCTCACTTTGCTCAAGTATCCTGGCCACCCTTGCCGTTTCACGCACTCCATGGACGCAACTCACGCTCGTGAGTTGCGTCCTCTTGTTGCTCTCAGTGCTGGAAACACCAGGCTCGTTGTCCTCATCCACCTGATTTTCCTTGCCGCTATCATCAGCTCAGAATGATCGCGTGCGCTTCGCCTTCCCATGACCCTTCATCATATTCACGCGCATTGATTCCCCGGCTGTACGTGACATGTTCTGTGCCTGCATGATGCGTGTAATTAGTGTGTAACATAGAAACAGGAAAAAAAAAAATGTTACCTCCTTAGTGTGCTCTTTCTGTTCCTCGAGCGTATCCTTGGCCTGGATCTTCAAGTGCTGAACAGCGTCCAGTTTGCCACACAGTCCTGCAAAGGTGACTGGGTCTTGCTCCAGCACTCTCCCCAGTGGTGACCGTGCAGAATTTTTTTTCCCCCCCTATACAGATCAGCGGCATCGACAGTGAGACTTGGTAAACACATACCTCTACCCATGTAAGCATAGAGGACACCTTGTTCTTCAAGGTGTCCACCTCCCGGTTCTGGCAGAACCCCTTCTCTTGCACCAGCATTGCAACTTCTCTTGCACCAGCATTGCAACTTCTCTCCACTTCTCACCAATCTTTATGTGCGGCGCCATGTACAGGTTGACAGCCAACATGGCGGCTAAGAGGTGGTCAAGATCACGTGTGGTGAACTCTTCACGCATCTTGCGTGCTTTTGGCACCAGGGGTGGTTCATTGCTGGAGGGAGGGGTGGAGGGGTGAGCCGAGGTGGGGGTGCTAGATGGCCGCGATTGGTTGGCAGTGTCCTTGAGAAGCATGGGATCTATCACAGTGTCAGCAGGGAGACCATAGAATGATGAGGGAGGGATAGGGTCCATTATGTTGCATAGTCCTGCAATGAGCGCGTGTGGTGGGCACAAGTGGACGCGTTATACTTGTAAATTCACACGATAAATTCATAATTCGCATCGTCGCCGGAATCGGCCGAAGCTAATAATTCTTACCAAGATTTTACCAACATACACTCTCTATTAATATTACACCAAATTGTACCAACAGCCACTGAACCGGGCAGCCTTCATGTCACTGAAATGCAGTACTTACTGCCCTTTTCTGCAGTTCATTATCACTCTGGGGATAAGTTCAAAAATACACTGCTTTGCAGTGTTCTAATGTTCAATTTTTTTGAGCACTGATATGGAGCTTCTCCAGGTACTTCTTATCAGTGCCAGTGCCCGGGGCACTAATAAGAAGTCCCTTTTCTTCCTACAGTGTTAGCGGTCCATGGACGAGTTGTGAACGGCCGGGTCGTCCAACATCGTCTGCTGCATGGACACGAAAATACCTGTCGCCGGATGCTACCGGCCGCCGTTCATGGTTAGTCAGCTTGAGCTAAGGAGCTTGGGCCTCCGTCTTCTGACTAGCTCGCCACCCAACCGTACACTTCCCGCTGGTGGGTCACGAGTGCTATAGCGGCCTCTGGGCGGGTGGCTAAAGGCAGCGTTCACGCACACAGACCGTTCACTCCCACTAGGCGCAGGCTCAGAAGCAGTGACTCCTAAACAGAACTGGAAGGGCGAGCGGTTGGGGTAGCGGTATCCCCCTGATGAGAGCTTTCGTCGCCTCGAAACCGCTGCACACCCATCTTCCCTAGCAACCCTCTTCCCTACCTGGCAGGAAGCCCAATCTTAGGAGACGGCAGCCCGCGGTAGGTGCAAAGGTTGTGGTCTGCCCAGCGGCGCTCTGTTGGACGCAGCGGCCTGCGGCTTCGCTTGCAGGCAGCGTAGCTAAATTCTCAATGTTTCGACCAAATGGCTGGTACTTCCGAAAGTCTGGCCTGATCCGCAGCTGACTGCTAGTTGTTAGAGCATCAGATCCTGAGTGCTGCCGCTATCTTACGTGCATGTTACCGGACGTCGCTCAACCACGGGAAATCAATGGTCATATTCTCCACAAACACTAAGTATAGACTATAGCTTGCAATATCTCTGATTTGGTAACCCACCGACCCACTATATATCTCAAGTCTAAAGTGTTTATTATTGCGGGCCCAGGATTCGCATTGCGGAAATCCTTAATTCTCTTGAGCAAGCCAGTCCGCCAAAGCTTCGGGGTCGCGAGGCGTGAATTTCATGCCGAACGCGTAAGGAATTGCCTGAAGCGCCGTTTCCGCAGCGTCTGTGAGTGGATCCATATCGGCGCTGCACTCGCGTTTCCCGCGGATTCGCGGCATGATACGCTTTCTTTGCTCATCTGTAAGCATAGCGCGCTCCCATTTGAAAAAGTGGAGAAGTAGTATGAGGGTCGAGTATATCCCGCGGTTGGCCACTGGTTGATAGTGAGTGATGGCATGATATTAGAAGCAGTGATCAAGCATTAATGAAGCTCACTGTCGAACCCAATGCAGACGCGCCGGCCTGTGCCGTAGGTCAAGTGGGGGTGTCCTCCTACTTTGTCAGCTTTAAGGACGTCATCGGTCCTTCCAGTGCGGCCGTTCATCCAGCGTTCAGGAATGAATTCATTCGGTGAATTGTAAACAGTGGGGTCCCTGTTGCACGCGTAACAGTTCATTATCACAAGCTTTGCGGTAAGAGTCAGTACCATTATTGCATTTTTGAGTCAAGAAACACTCACCGTGCCAGCAGGAATGGTGACGCCGTTATACGTCGAATCGGAGGCAGCTTCACGGGCAAATCCCAGACGGACAGGAACGTAGTAACGTGAACCCTCGGTGTGAAGTGCCCTGATGTATTCGACACGGTCGAACTCATGAGGATTAGGAACTGCACCCCCATAGACCTCACGGATGGCTTCAAAACCCCTTTCTTGCAACTTTTTAGACAAGCATCACTACATCGCATGCATTTAGTCCAAATGGAATATATCATACCTCGGGGTGACTCGCTAGATACCCAATGAGCCAGGTAAGTGTGAACCCAAGGTTGATTCCTGACGTGGCTGAAGAGAGGATAACTGAGAGCTCCTTTTTCTGTGGTAAATAACAACGTACTTCCGGTGTTAAAGATAAGTAACAAATCCTCGTGGCTGAGTGACACCGTCCTCATGAGGTTGCCAAATACCGAAGGAGATTCGTCGCCATTTTCAATCCGCTCACGGAGTCCCGTCAGC
Source organism: Gautieria morchelliformis (assembly GCA_015179125.1). Taxonomy (NCBI): domain Eukaryota; kingdom Fungi; phylum Basidiomycota; class Agaricomycetes; order Gomphales; family Gomphaceae; genus Gautieria; species Gautieria morchelliformis. The sequence continues at coordinate 106,639 of WHVA01000372.1, read as the reverse complement.
AGGTCATTGACGTATATCTCTTGCGCTCTACGGTACTCTTTGGCAAGCCTTTCCAACTCGCTGCTTCCCCACGATAGGCCAAACTTGGAAGATACTTTGTAGAGCTTCTCGTTCCATAGACGCAAGAGAGGGATGTAGTCTTGGACGGGGACGCCTATGGCACGCTGCCGGAAGATGGCTGTCTCGGTATCTGCTATATGGGTTACGAGTGAATCGGGTAAAGTAGATCCGACCAATTGCTCGCTGATAATGCCGGAACCATAGGTGTGCAGTAGATCAGTGGGGTCGATTGCGGGGCCTTTACTCAGTTCCAAGATGTCGCCGATAAAACGCTTCATGCGTGGTTGTATGATGTATGTGTAACTATTGAATTCACGTTAGTGTAATGATCTGAAACGATATTAGTCGCGGTTGGTGACGTACTCCGAAAGAAGGCGGGGAACGAGCTGGGTTGCCATAGCTTTACGAGTACGAACCAATTGGTCGCCATACGGCGAGGCTGTATGGAGCAGGCGCCTTAGGTCAGTGAATGCAAGGGGGGTGGGGGGGGGTTCACTCACTGCCTATCGTCCAGATACCAGAGCTAGCAAAGGCACTATGGAAGAGGTTAAAGGTTGGCCGAGACATGAACGCTGGCCCCTGTGTTACAACTGTTTGCACCAGCGATTGGTGACTATTCAGAAATACCTGCAGAGATAATTCATGGATTTTGATCACAACCATTCGTCGCACTTACCGTCTCTCTCTCGCCAAGGCCAACTCTGAACACCGGACCGTATTTCTTAGCCCATGTGGCGAGCGTCTGGACATGGTTATCATGATCTTTCATCTATCACGATTGATAAATCGGTGAGGTTTCATTAAATTCTGGTGGTGAGCCAACCTGATGCAAATTGCCGACGATGGGGAATCCAGTAGGACCAGGTAATTGAACTTTGTGTTTAGGGCCGCCAAAGAAATTGTCCACGGCGAATATGATGGACATAAATGTCTTTGACCACCCCAGAGCGGCGCTCAAGATCGTGAGTCCTAAGACGAATATCGCGGTGCCGCGTATGGTCGGAAAAGCGGTTGTGAGGTCGTTTACATGATCAACCACGACAAAAGGTCGAGTGCTGTTGTAGAGATCCATGAAGCTTTAATGAGTGGTAAAGATGACAGAATTCCTGGACGAACAAATAAAGAGGTATGTCATGCTTTATAGCTGTTGAGAAACTAGACTATGCTCCCAACTAGGAATATACTTTCAGTTCCTCAATATTCTGTTGGAGCTGCATATCGGGCTAGAGCTCGAAGGACTCATGCCTGGTATGTCAATTCCACTCTGAAAATTTTCAAGGGGCCGCACCTTGTCCACTTGTTCTTGCGCCAGTCTTCATAACCCTAACGACTGTTCTCGCCTGACCTAAGGTCCCAACCTCATACCTCTGTCAGATCGAGGCCATCGCAACTCGGTATCTGAAGGTAGGAGACTTCCGCCGGCCATTTCTTGAGGGATGCTCCAGGCTTGTTGGGTCACAAGTTGCGGCACGTTCGCAATTACTGATCCGCGGGCTAGCTTGGTTTCATTCCTCTTTGTGTCCTATATACAATTCTTACCATCTTTTCCGTAGATCCGTATCGACGATCCCATTCTGTTCCTTCTATTAATTTCTTCTTTGGTTTGTTTTCTTATCTTGCGATTCATACCCACCCGCTAGCATTCCAGCATGTAATTCAACCCCCAGACGATGGAGTTCCAGGGTAACTCCGTAGCTTCCTACGATCAAGTCTGCCTGGCCATTGTATCGATCGCCCCTAAATCAAGGTTCATCTTGCACGATCTATGGTAAAAAACCTGCTTACTTATATCAACTTGGCGATGGTATTAATATTGAAATGAGACAGGTCAGGAAAAGTGGCAGTTCCTGTAATAGTCGTGTGGATAAAGGTGAGGGAGTCGACGCTGAATTTCCTACCACAGCTGCCTCCAACTTTGAATAATCTCCACTCTTCCTACCAGGACTTGCAAATATACCCGTGGCCTCAAGAGAGGGGGTCTCCATCGAGTACGATCCGGTCCTTGGTCACTATGCGGGGAAACACGTAACGTCTCGTGCATGGCTTAACTCAAATTTCTTGTTTGACATCCACCCTTGCAACTATTAGAGCAGTACCATCGAAGTTATCCTCATCAATCAATCTGAGGCGCCACTCTCGTATCTAAGTCGCCGATAAGCACCTCGCCCAAGGTGATGTATTTATAACGAGGGACGAGAGGGACACATCTGTTTTAATTGAATGACATCCCTTGTTGGAGGCACAAGAGGTAAATACGACATACTTTTACTTTGGAGTGGATATATATGCAGCACTTGGTCCTGGACTGTGATTGCCGCAGCCAACCCATACCCACCTACAATATTTCTCACGGGCCACGATCAGATCATCCCGGCGCGAGCAAGGTTTGAAAAACATCTATTGAATACAGTTCAGTGAACCTATGCACCGTATGGTCAAAATTATTACTGCGACCAAGCGGCATTGAGATCCGAAGCGCGGCAGCGGCAGCTGAAGGGAACAGTATGGTGGAGCCCCGGGGATTGAACTGACCCGGTGCTGTTGGATAAGAAAAACTTAGTATGTTCGGAGCCAAAGCACTCCGGCATGTGTTTACAATTTCAATACGATGGGAATATCAAAATAGACGGGGGGCAGTTGCCCTTGCTCAGTTAACTTCTTGGCCACACAACACAATACGCGGAGAAATGTCGGCAAAAAGTAAGCTCACTTCACATCCGGCCGGCCGAGAGCCTTCAAAGTCAGCATAGGTAGGTCCAGTTTCGGAACCGAGTTGCTAATGAAGAAGTTCAGTCGTGGCGCGCGTCGCGATTGTCACGCGTCACCCGAGCTCCTGAAGAGTAAGTAGGTCGGAGGCGCGAAAAGCATTAGATGTGGTAAAAATGGTAACTGGAACCCTCCTAATCCTCCTCCCAGAGCTGCGTGTCTGCGGACCGCCTTTCAGCGGCTTCTGTCTTACACGTTTACCACGGTGGCAAGCAAGGTAAGTTTTTGACTTGCTGCTAACAAATTAGCTACAGGAACTCGGAATAATCATTTACAATAAATGATGTAATGGAGTAACGGTAGGGTTTGAACCGTGTAGGACCGTAGGACTGTATATTCTTTGTCGCGGTATTTAAGCTAAAATGGAGACTTTTGACACCTGAATGCTCGAACATGTCACGCTTGGACCTCTGTGAAGGCTCGGTCGAAACGCTACAGTATAGCAAGGCGGTCCTGAGGCGAATCCATGAAGATATAGATCCAGCTAGCGGCGTAATTAAAACTTTAGGTGTTGTGAACGCAGACAAGGTACAGAGTATTAGTGGTTGATATGGCTTTCAATCAACAGGACAGATTATGACACACGCCACTTTGTGGTGGTTACGAGGTCCGACCGTGAGATGACAGCTAGCAGGACTTGCTTGTCACGGTCTGAGACTCGGGGGCTCCTTTCGTACCAGACGCACTGGACAAAGTGTCACCTAAGATACGTGTTCAAAAGCGGACGTAGCTCACAGTCGGCCTCTACTTTATCTTCTATAGCAAGAGTAACGGCAAGTGTACTCAGCTTGCGCACCGCTGACAGGCCGCGGGCATGTGGAGCTTCGCCATCACTGGTGAAAAATGACGCCTATAGGGAGAGAAGTCACATCAAGTCGCGCAATTACTGGATCCGGGTTCACTTAACCGATGCAGGGAAGTCCAAGCTTGTCAAAAGCAACTTACCATACTGCAGCAGTCAGTCTTCTCACTGGTCACAACGTCTAAAAAGATCATACTGAATGTCTCTTTCGTGACTAGAGCTACGATACAGCAGTCCTCCCAATAGCATTTACTGTTAGGTTCAGCGTGGACTCCTCTATGAGTTGTTCTTTCGTAGATTCCCTTGTCGAAGCGCCTGATGCCGTCATCCGGTGTTATCATCCAGTATATTAGGAACCATTTTGGTGATTTAGGACTCCACAAGCCACGACTCGAGTGTTATACCGCAACGCTCAATTCCCTTTCTAGCCAGCATGCTCGAGGATTCTCTTCATAAGCCTTACTTAAAGGACGATCTATACAGCGATGAAATTTCTGACGTCGAATCGGTCAATCACCAGATTCAGTCGGAAAAAGATAACGAGATTCAGTTCAGGACATGTAGCTGGCAGAAGGTGGGCATGTCTCTCGTCTAACACCAAGCGTCGTTCTTATCTTATCGTTCGTGTCTAGACAGCAGCATTGCTCTTCTCCGAGTACATCTGTCTCGCGATCATGTCCTTCCCGTGGTCATATTCTGTCCTGGGTATGGTTCCCGGTGTGCTTGTGACTATTGGAGTCGCTGCCACGGTCCAATATACATCACTCGTCCTTTGGCGCTTCTGCCTAAAACACCCGCAGATCCAGAGTGTCTGTGACATAGGACAGATGCTTTTTTGGGGTGCCAACTGGGCGTGGTATGCAACAGCCGTCATGTTTGTCCTCAACAACACGTTTATCCAAGGTATGGTGGATTCTACGGTATGCGATCATTAAGCGGTACTTTAATATTGACACCCAGGACTCCATTGTCTTGTCGGTGCAAAGTTACTCAACACCTTGACCAACAGTGCAACATGCACGATCACTTTTAGTGCTGTTACCGCCATTGTCTGCTTCTTCGTTTCACTTCCTCGCACCCTCTCACAACTTAGCGCTCTTGGCATATTCAGTGCAGTGACAATGGGTATTGCGGTGCTACTCTCCCTCATCTTCGTCGCTATCCAAGACCATCCATTTGGTTTCATTGAGGGTAAGGATCCGATCGTGACCATGTTTCCCATCAAGGGCACAACTTTTGTATCGGGTGGGTCTCGTGCTAGGGGTGGGCGCGTGTAAGTTGCTCACTAGGCGTGGGCGTAGGGATGTCTGCTTTCCTGAACATCACATACACGTAGGTCACTGTGTTTCTGTACGCAGCACCACTGACTGTCTTGCAGTTTTGTGGGCCAGATCACAATACCATCCGTCTGTTGCGTCTTTCAACCCTTCATGTCTGGTGCACTCATGGTTTCTAGTTCATTGCGGAGATGAAGAACCCAAAGGATTTCCCGAAAGCGCTCTGGGCGGTCACCATCGCTGAGGTCATAGTTTTCACAGTCTGCGGTGCTGTCATGTACCACTACACGGGTAGAAGCACCCACCTGCTCGTTAGCTTTATCTAACCGCCACCCCAGGAAATCAATACGTCACATCACCTGCTTTCGGCTCACTCCAGCCCACATTCAAGAAGATAGCATTTTCATTTGCTATACCTACCATTATCTTCCTTGGAGCTCTCTACTCAGTACGCCTGTGTTGCTTTTATGTTTGTCTTGCATTATTGCTTATGCTTAGTGACTTTCAGTCGGTAACGGCACGCTTCGTTTTCTTCCGGGTATTCGAGAAGTCGCGCCACCGACACTCCAACACGTTTATTGGGTGGGCAAGCTGGGCAGGCATCATCGGAGCCACCTGGGCTACAGCTTTCATCATTGCCGAAGTCATACCCTTCTTCACAGACATGCTGAGCGTCATGAGCTCGCTCTTCGGTGCGCAGCATTCCATAGCCTGTGTTCCAGATTCGTCCTCATGGTTCCCTGTACAGACTGCTGGTTCGGCTTTATTTTTTGGGTAAGTGACGAGCTTATTAGATATGATGTGTTATGACCTGGCTTTGGACGTTTCTAGGGCATGACATACCTCACTTTGAACCAGGGTGCCAAAAAATGGGCAACACCGCTACGGTCATTCGAAACCATCATCAATTATGGCCTCATTCTCCTCGGCATTTTCATCCTTGGTCCGGGTATTTATGTACGTTCACGTCCGCCCCCTATTTGACGTCGACGGTTGAGGTTCTCTCAAGGTCTCCGTTCAGTCCATTATTGACAGCTATCACGCCAATCTTGTGGGAACTGCATTCAGCTGTGCCACTAATGCACTTTGACACCGTCACACACTTTGCGTGGTTTCCTCAATATGGTGAAACTGCACTGGCCAATGCCACTATCGTCATGACCCGGTTCGTATCATAATCACATGATCTGTATCATTGAAATTCTAGTATGTAACGAAATACCGTAACTGCATCAGTCTGCACGGCGTAGCCTACCTATACTTGTTTGAATTCCACGAGCTTATCCGCTGGCATCCAGCATGAGGATCGCCGTCACAGGCTCAACAGGCACTGTGGGGAGCATTCTTGGTCTCGCACGATTTGGATCGTGGTAGGCATCTATGTCGCGGCGCAGCAGACTGAGATCGACATCGACTGTGACAATGGAGCCAAAATGTTTATCTAGGCAGAGTCGAAGGACCACAACCAGCTGGCGCTGAGTTCCCGTGCTGATGCTGTGGCCTATCTGGCTGCGTTGAGGACGCCAGGTGATAGTAAGGATGCGACACAAATGCGCTGTGCCTCAGTTGGCTTAGGTTCCAGACTATCGTGGTATTGATTAAAACCACCAGAGTAATGTAGCCGTATCCTGCGTGCTGCCGCAGAGGTCAAACTTTCTTCACCTCAACAATATTGGGGGCAGGCTCGACTCAATCGACAGTCTTCTGGCCTGTTTTGATGAAAGACGCAGAGTCCATGTATGCTATTATTTTCGACCTTCCCAACCAACACTTAGTCGATGTCCACCCGTCTGGTGTATCAACTGTCAGAACATCGGTATTATAACAGAGGATGTGCTGCATATTTTACCCAGAGTCAAGATTGCATTAGTACTATTGGAAATCCATGCCCATGCAGACAACACCAAGTCTGTATCACACAGGAATGCTGTGTACCACTGCGCGATCCAGGAAATTTTGTGGGTCGGCGCCGAGCCCCGTTGCTGCGATGGGCAGTGTTTTGACTGTAAGACACGAAGAAGCAGATCAAATGACAAGTATTTCAAAGTCCGCACGCATATTTAGGCAAACCTGCTCCAGTCCTCATACTTCCTGCGATACCCTCCTTTCCCCGATACCCTCGTGAACCATGTCTCTTGTTAAGGAGCAACCTACCTCGGCCATTATGAACTCAACGAAATGTCCGGATGATCACGAAAATCCTCAGGGCCACACGCACACATCATGCCATTACACGCGTTTGCGACGCCTCGCCATACCGGCAATATTGGTTATCCTCACCACTGCTGCCCTTATCTTCCTCGAGATCAGTGACTTCGATTCAGGCGCGGGAGGTCTACTTAGGCGTGCCACGGATGGAACCAATTCTTCATTCGTAAAGAATAAGCGTGCGTCATAATATTGCTCGTCATTTGACACGATATAGATGTGTGACAATATGTAAATGTTCTTAGTGTACCTCATCGTCGTGATTGTGGGTCTTTTCGTCGTATTCATCGCTGGCATAGCACTCTCGTTCTGGTGCTGCAAAGGGTCATTCGAAAATCCGTACGTCGGGCCCTTCTGAAGTTCTGTTTATATGACGTCCTTCGATCAGGTGTTGCTGCCCATGTTATCTTTGCGCGTGTTGCGGTGGATTGGGTACGTTAAAGTTACTTAGTGTGCACATTTGATAGCCTTGAATTGACAATTGGACCTTTTCTTAGCTTGTCTGGAATGCATCAGTTGCGGGTTATGTGCAGAAGGCATTGCGGACCTCAACGTTTAACGTTTAACGTTGGCACTCACGGACTCAAATTTTTTTGGAGCGGACGTCTAATATAGCATGGACAAATTTTCTTGTTGTATTTTCATTTCTTGCCAATACCAACAATCGCCCCTGGATGGGTTGGTGTCCCGTTTCCAACGGTATGCTTCTTTGTATCTAATACTCCATACTGTGGTGCTCTCACCCATGCTGCCATCCTAACCGTCTTACCGCTACCGTAATCAAATAGACCTTGCTTTCCCTTGAGTTTCCCCCGAGTCGGAACCTTCTTCCACTCCATCTCAATCAGCATCTCAATATCCTCGTCACTCACTACGTCCGGCTCCAACACAAAAAGTCGCTGGTGGCACCATTGAAACTCAGGGTGATTCGCCGGCCGGTAGAGCGAGCAGAAACACGGTACTGCAGATGTCGTTCAGCGTGAAGTGTTGGGAGACGTGCGGAGACCGCATGTGTAGATCTGTTCACAATGCTGTTAGCCTGTGCTTCACAAATCCTGGTGAGAATTAATGAACTGGTTAGTGCCTGTTTAGTTAAAATGAGTCGACAGGGCCGATTGTTTGGAAAGCGAGTAAGGATCATCGGGACGGCAGGGGTGTGTGATTCATTAAGGAGAAGGTAGTCTATGTTGCTCATCTTGGTGAATCTGGTGAGGAGTCATTTGTTTAATTGGATTGGACCAACAATACTGTCAGTAGTGTATGTCGGGTATATACGTAGCTCCTGCTAAAATCACGTGTATCTATAAGCCCCAAAGCTGTAATAAACATAAAATGTCTAGGGTCGTGAGGGACTCCATCAATGATGTCACTCCACAGGTTTTTTTGGAGCATTATCTTATCAGAACCAGAGCTGGCGTCGCATGGTTCTGAACTCCTGCGCAAAGCTATAGTATTCAGTGTATATGGGGCAGACACAATCACTGTCACTATCTGAACTCTGTAAAGGGTGGAAACAAATAAGGAATTAGGACAAAAATATCAGCAAACTTGTATCTTTACCCTCATAACTGTATCACAGGTTGATGCCAATGAATATATGAATATATGATTATACTCCTCAAGACTAGGCTCAAGGGGATTCTTTGTGAACTGACAGCCGTAATACCTACCCCTTTTGTCCAATCCACAGGGGCCCGTGTGTTCATGAAGTACGGATGTATCGTAGCCTCGGCCGTGAATTCAGATGCCCTGAGGTTAGGCAGTAATCAGCGGTAGGCATCAAGTGAGTCGTAGACCTGAGTGTTATCAACTCAGCGAGGTACATAGGAGAACAGCATGCATTCAATCCGGATGTTCCGTGTATAATCTGATTCATTCCATTTGCGGGAGCGCCGCCGGCATAAGTTCCCGGACGGTCTCCAGACATACCAAGACACCGCGGGCTGGAGGTAACAATATATTGACGTCAGAGATCGGCTTGAGAAGACATAAGGGTTCGCGAAGACAGTTTATGTTTCCTGGATGGAGATTAACCAGACATTGCGAGCTTGGGGTGCAGGGAAATGAACAAGTTGCCGAGTGACCGTAGATAAGGCAAAGCACCTCTTTCGATACCTCGGATCTAGCGCGACGGGTAGGCTGTCGGACACGCTAAGCCACATCGGAGACCTCAAAACAGGGGAACCATAATCAGATTAGATTTACCAAGTGCCTCAGATTCGAAGAAGAGGCTATCTGAACTGGGGTCATACTGCTTCCACATGATGAGAGGTGACTGGTAAGGGCCTAGCCGTCACGAGGAAGGGGACCCTCAAAGGGGCCTGAGCACGCTTTCAAGATTCACGAGATAGGTCGCAGTTTGACGTCGAGGTATCGTGAATGGAGCTCATAAGCTATTAGCTGCCAACAGCCAAGGTTGGGATGTTGTTAATTCGGAGACAATGCTACCTCCACATCTCCATGGTGAGACAGCCATACGTTTCCATCCATGGAGAACCGCGTCAAATCAGGCCAGTGCGCGTGTCGAAACTGAACGAAGCAGTGACCCACGTGCATTTGCATCATTAACCAGGATCAGTTTAGAGGCTCAACAAGTGGGGGGGGAAGATTGACGCTCTGGCCTACTTATTGCTGAGAGACCTTAGAAAGTAGAGAGTTCCCACAGCTGAAGATAGACGTCCAATCTATCGGGTCAGTGTCACTTACCAAAGCAACCTAACCTGGGCGTGGCAGCGAATGTCATCTGTGCCGTGCGAGCAGATCAAGGCACTGCGACGGAATGCGTAACTTATTGCACCGTGAAGACTGAATAGCCGGGCGGCAACATCTTCCAGGTACAATGGCGGGAGTTGAGGACTGCCGAAAGCAGTCTTCTTCGGTTTTTGATGACCAGGATACAGGATGTTTCTGATTCGGCATATGCATTTACCAAGGGAGAACCTTCTATTTGCGTGGTCCTGTAGGATTTTCTGGGAAAATGTTCGGATATTGCTGCGTCCCGGGTGGTTATACTGCAGCATAGCTTTGCTAGCCAACCAAAAGCTGAGGATACGGCCTAGGTGCTACAGGGACCAATGTCAGCATTCTTTGTCTCGAGCAGTTGCAAGACGCTGCTGCTTACAGACGTGAACGCAAACCGCGCGAGCGTTACTATTATTGTCACGCTCCGCATTTTGGCCCCAGGCTGACCATTGAACAGGGCGCCATTCATCTTGTATCCTCCCTGCAGAGAGGTGTTCACGTGAAGAAGGTACAGTACATTAACCGTACCGTATTAATTTTTTTTACGAAGTTGCGTTCTAATTTGTAAAATAATGGAGTACTAGTCTAGTCAAGCGGCGCTAGTTGAAATCGGACACTCTCGGCGACAGCTGTAGGTTTCTCAACACACGCTGAACTCTAGGTCATATGGAGATCCCGGTGGCGACCCGGCTCCTACTACTGTAGTGTCAAATTTGAGATCATCAAATATTGCCTTAGAGAATGCATGGAGTACCGGTACTAGTTCCGCATCGGGTCTGCGCAGATGTCGACTCGTCTGTCAAAAGTGCTCTTCAGAGCTGTCGATGGGATTAAATGGCAGTTATGGATGTATGGCGTGCTTCTCCCGCTAAATCAACAGTGGTCATAGAAACACACATATATATGACAGGACGGGCGTGGTTGCAACGTGGAGTGAGTCCTTCCGAGCATATATAGTATAACAGTCGATCTTGTTTCATGACATTCCTAATTGTGGCCAAGCTTGAAAACTCACCCAACATTACGTGCTACATAGAGAGTATATGATCCCAGTCTTATACAGCCCCAGGGTCAGTAAGGCAGTAAACACGTCGTGTCGGACGTATATGCGCTTGAGGAACCCGGATCATTGGAAGCCGCTTTACTCATAACGTCCGAGCATAGACTGGGTAAGCCTCTATTTAATCCCAGTACGCTATGTAGCCTGCGACGAAAGTCACAGCGATTTGTATAGACGGTAACCAAAACAAAGAAATATAGAAATATACAGGTGCTGATCCCGAGGTAAGAAAATACAAAAGTATAAAACAACGTTACAGGAACGGGGACGCGATGGCGTATATGTATAGTTTATGTCAGCCGTATCAGCGAAGGAGTGTATGTCTGAGAGAGTTACTGGATAACTGGAAGACACGTAAGGTTCGGGGGCGGGCACGGAAGGACTGTGGGGGGGAGTAGCCGTATAATTAGCATTGCGATGAGCGCGGGGGTGAGACAGGTCGGTCGTGAGTCTGAATCTGCGGCAGGGCTGGCGTGTGTGCACGGAACTTGAACTCGTCTGTGCCGACGCCCATGTCCAGCATAGCCTGCGTGTATGAAAATGGGCCGGGGCTAGCGGGTGTGTACGGGAAGGAGGGTGAGTCCGACTCTCCTTCTGCGTCGGAGTTGCATGAGGCATTTATAATATGGGGGTCGGGCGTCGAGCTCGTGGTGTAGGGCGTCGACGCGCCTACGGACGAGAACGAGGGAGATGCACTGATAGATGAATAGGAAGTCGACGTGTTGATAGATGAGTAGGACGTCGAAGCGCTGGCGGACATGTACGGAGGCCCCGACGCCGTGGTAGCCTCATCATGCTTGGTTGAAGTAGCAAAGGAGACATCAAGGGAGAGCGGGACGTCCAAGTCGAGATCGAACCCGAGGCGCGCTCCTTGGCTCCCGAAAAGGCGTGCGGAAACTTTACGACCTGGGATTGTGTAAGGCTCAGTGGGGGAGGGGGGTGAGTTAAAGGACTCTGGCGCTCCAGAGACCGAAATGACATTATCCATGTCCGAGCACTCTCCCTCGTCTCCCGTCATTTGAGCACTACCGCTGATGTTGTCCTGCTGATGACGGACCATCTGCGTCTGCGGGAGTATCTGAGGTCTAGCCTGTGTCTCGAAGGCTCCCTCGAATGACGAAGGGGGTGATGGGGACAAAGCAGGCGTTCCCGTATCGGAGGAGCCGAGCGATGCGGCACTCGCCACCTTTGCAAGTCCATTGCGGGGAAAGGAGCGATCCTGACAAAGGGCGGAAGTTAATATCACAGGCGCACGGGATAATTTACGGTGAGATCGGACATACCTGTGCATTGAAGTCAGCGGCGAACCGAAGCTCTTTGGGTTCGCTGTGCTGATGATGATGTGGTTCCTCAGCACCATGCTGGCCAGCTAATCCAAGCCCATGGCCATATCCATAACCGACCCCCAGATTTGATCGCGAGGGCCCTCCAAACGCGCCCGCGATGCTCGAGCTCGCGATCGCACGGTCGAGACTAGAACCTCGCCGGTGCATGAGTCGCGACGACGCATCCATGTGCATATGCATGTGCCGCGGAGCCAAGAAATGGTGATCGGGAGCGGTAAGCGGGCGATGTTCATAGGGCGCTGTGAGCGGCCGGTGGTCATCCTGAGTCGGGAGAGGACGATGCTCCCCAAGAACTTCTTCCCTGGCATGCACATCACCTGCAGCAAAGCCGGGGAATGCGAAGGCAAACGGAGAGGATGATGGAAAGGGATTCGTGAACGCCGGCGGGGACGAGGGTCGAGACGTTTGCGTTGACCTCGACGACGACGGGAACGGATTTCTCAACGCGGTCGACGAGAATGGGTTCCTGAACGGCAGCGGCGAAGGGGATTCGTGATCTGATGGCGACTGGTACATCTCTGCATCTAGGTCTGCATACGCGTTCGAGAACGAGGTCGCCATCGAAGCCCACGGGCTGGGGTTGCCGAATGGAAACGCGAACATCCCGGGAGGAGGGAGCGGGGGACAGCTGGACGAGCGGCGCGCCGCGAGGCGGAGCGACATCGGAGGAGGCGGTGGGGGAGAAGCCGGCGGAAAGAAGTTGTCGTACATGAAAGAACTTGAGCCTGTGCCTGACGCAGGGAGCCGCGCAAAATGGCTCATTGGGGTGGGCGTTGCGGGTGCAGGCATGGCAAACGACGCGGGCTCATGAGGCGTGGGCGGCATCATCTCCGCGTCTCCATCAGCATCATGCGCGTCGAGGTCGCCACCCCTCCATTGGTCAAACATCCCCTGAGGGCGCGAGGATGGGGGAGGCACAGACGCAACTCTCGCCAGAGGAGGATGCAGGTGTAGCTGTGGATGCGGTTCCGATGTAAAAGGTGAGGCAAATCGCACCGAGTCGTCATCCTCACACTTCATCCTCGAGCCAGCGCCAGCCCTGGATGTCGTAGAACGTCCCCGTCTATCATCGCACCCTGAACCTGATGCAAGACCGTGGCTGAGTGTCCGTCCACCGGCCACACCTAGGCGTCTAACGGTGGCTGCCTGCGTCTGCACCGGGTTATAGCGATAACCGGGCCAGCGTTGCTCATGCCGCGTTTTCTCAAGTTCAGCAGCCTTGATCCAGGGATCGCGCTCGTCTTCGCTGTAGAGATAAGAAGTAATAGTCAGTACGCACGAAGGTCACGGGTACGGCACAATATGAAGGGGAAAAGATGAGAAGATGAACCAATGGGAGTAGGAATGAAGAATACAGCAGCGAAGCAAGAATTTGGGGCAGGGTTAGCGGAGCCTAGCATTGGAATAAAGGCAACACCAGAAGAGGCAAGAGCCAGTCGCCGAAACGGGTGTCGGTCTTTAGAAAAAAAGAAGACGCGCGCAAGTACACGTGACAATCGGCGCTGCGGAGCTCCTCATTCATCTCCGGTGCCGATGTGCCGAATGGATAGACGCGCACACCGGAAGCAAATGTGGAGGTGTGGGGATGGAAACATTGACTGAAGCGAGGTATAGCGAACGCACCTCATAGACTTCCATACCCTCCCTGCAATGCGACTGATGTTGCGATGGTCCTTCTCGACACTCGCTGGGACAGCCTGCTGACTCACAAACAAGCACCGGAAGAGAATGAACGCATTTCTCGGGCGGGGAATATGTCCCGCAGGCTGTTTTTTGGCGTGAGACTTCTTCTTTGGTGCGGCGGAAGCGATGTTGTCGAGCGTAGACAGTATAGAGAGCGGGGAGAGTGGCGGAAGCGGGTGGTAAGGCGGGAGGGGAGGTGTTGCCGGTGTGGGGGTGGGATGCACTAGCTCAACCTCCGCCGTAACTGGTGCTGGCGGGGGTAGGGAGATCGAGACAGTCCCGCTAGCGAGTGTGTCTGGTGGGGAAGGAGGGGAGGAGGGGGGCGCAGGAGGGGACGCAGAGCGAGAGCCAGAATGGGAGGAGGTAGGGGAAACGCAGTCGCCACTGCCGGAGACCGGTGGAGAGCTCGACGGAGGAAACCTGTACTCAGCAGGAGATGCGGCAGCGGGGACGGCAGAGTCCATGATGTGTGCTGTCATTTTGCCGTCGCCTGCGACGTTAGAGTATTATTTTGATTAGTGTGGCGTACGAGGCTGACAATAGCGCAGAGCAAGGAAACGAAACAGACAAGAGACAATACAAGGGAGGGAACAATGTGGGTGAGGGAAGCAATAGAGGACAAGGCGACAATATTAATGGGAGGTCGCTCACCTCCGGACGCGCAGAGTTGCATCCCGCTGAATTGGTCGCCTTTGAGGAGCTCAGTAAAGGTACGCGCTGACATGATCCAATCCGGGGTGCTGGACGAGAACAACGGGCGGTACTCGCTGGTGATGAAACAAAAGAACAACGGGGAGCTGAAAGGGACTCCTGAGAGAGCAACGGGGGGATCCGAGCAGGCTAAACGAGGGGAGTTGTACTTAAGCTTATGATAAGCCGTAGGGAGCTGGGCCGATGGCCGCCCTGAGAGAAGCGACATGTATGCTTCTCAAGTGAGCGTGGGCGAGAGCGCCAGAAAAACAGGGGACGATCTTTTGGACACTTTGCTATAGATGAAGGGCCTCGCATGGCTGGCGCCCTTGATATGAATTCGTGACGTATCGACGCAGATAGCCAAGACGATCCGCAAAGTTTACAGCATAGCTTGATGTGTCGTTGTAAGCAAAGAGTACAGTCGAAACCAGTAGTATCAGGCAGTATCAAGCTTAGAATGGAATACGCATGCGAAGCCTCAAGGCAGGCAAGAATCGAATCTGGAGGGTTCCAAGCCTTGTGGCGTGGCAAAGCTTCGACTGGAACGACACATTACATTTTTACCCAGTGACCTGTCAGCGGCCGCTACGGCGTGAGACCCCCTTGTGGTGCGCCTACAGAGTCAAATTGTCGCTAAACAACAGAAAAGAGAAAGGGATGGATTAGCGATTTGGCGAGTCGGCTCACCTTATTTTACTCAAACATGGCCCTACCTGCGATGCGCTGGCGTAAGTTTGTTTCAACCAGATGGCGTGAGACTTTCTTAGTCATCTGCACGCGACAAGCGTGGCAACCACAGGCGACTATACGCGTCTACATCATATTTTTCCTGCCCTGGATAAATATACGCCTGCGCTTCTCATCCATGGCCATCGGGTCAGCACTTAGAGCTTTTCACCCTCGACCTCCACTCATGGCCTCCTCGAGGCGTTCTCCAAGGCGCGTCTGCGCCTCCAAATATACCCCGCGTTGTGATACCTACTGGGACATAGACAGCACTCCAAATCCGAGAACAGTCTATCGTGCCCAGATTCAATCGGGGGGGCTCGCTCCCTTACAGTGATATATCTCCGCGCCGATATGCCGCGTCGACACAATCCCTGATAATTCAAATTTCCTGTGATGGGGATGGGTAGGTACTGAGCTTTAGAGTACATAAAGGTGTGTCGGCTATTGTCGGCTATTGCTTCCTTTGGCCTGATCTGATTATCTATAGTAGTAGCGCTGATGACACACCTAGTTTAACATGAACATCTCACCTGATCTTACTCACGTGTCTTAATTTGTGGCACAGCTCAACGCCCAGAGACTGCTCCGGCATGTGGAACTGTGATATACAACCGCGCTTCTCTCGAGCTGCTGACCACGTTTTTTAGTGCTTGACGCTTCCAAACCCCGGGTGTGGCGAAGAAGTTTCGGCGGAATGTTCTTAGACATGCACAGTCATGCATCTCGTAGGCCACCTTCTATATTCTAGAGACGCCTTTTCACTTTACTCTGACCCTCGAAGCCATCGATGCCGGGTAATCTTTGCTGGCGACCTCGGGCTCTATCAACGCTGATCAGCGGGACCGCTCAGCTTTTCTTGATCTCGAATAAAGCACGCACTAGCACTTAATTGGCCGCAGATAGCTCGCCGATCCTCAACCTTCGTGAAACGCTAAACCAATAGTGACTTGCAGTGCCTCAAGTACCTCGTGCTCCTTACCAGTACAGCGTGCTTATACCAAGCACAGCCAGATTAGTAGAATACCGTAGGTACACAAAGGCTTCTTAATTCAATCAGAAATAGCTGACCGTTTCTCGTGAATCTGGGCTCTGATATACACAATACGACAGAAAAATTTAGCCACCGCTCGGGCCAATCACATGGTGCTTCAGGATTAATATTCCACTCGTACGCGGCCGGTGACCGCCTAGTATATGTTAAACACCCCCGATGCCCCCCATCAAACTTGTCGGGTATTATATTTATTCGCGAACTCGCAGGATTGTACTTTGGACGCATATTGCTCATGGTGCTCCTGAGTAAGCTCCATTCTTTTCTCTATTTCTTTTCGGTGGACAACTTAGAATATCGCAAACTGATCCTTTTCATACCAGTACGACCGGTCAGCCGTCTGCCAAGTAAGGGATGAACCCTGCCAGCATGTCAGGCTTAAGACTCCAGTTTCATCGGCTGTGCCTCAACCCTGATGATCTGCCTTAAAATTTGAACAGCACCTTCGGATCACTTCGATGTAGACTCTTATGCTTACGCGACATCTTCAGCAGCTGCCTTGGTGAGGATTCTGGACCAACCATGTGTAATAAAGGGCTCTCAGTTGAAATGTTCGCCGCTTACTGGGATAGCCATCCATACGCACGGAAGACGAGCACATAAAGGAAGGTAATAAAAACGTTGACCCTAGCACGCCGGACTGTTAAGCATTTTCGACGACAATATTGAGAAGAAAAAAATTGCAGACTAGATACGCAGCGGGAACACACCACGGGGCGAGCACGACCTCAGTGCTACGTCTGGAAAAAAATTTCTTTCGGCTAAATCACTACCGGCGTCGGCGTCGGCGTTGGTACCACATTTCGTTGATTACACATAGGCGAGCTCAATTCATTAGCATTGGTCAACGATTAGTTCAAGGTCAAGCACGGACAGCCTGGGCCTCTACTATGCACCCTTCACAGTAAGACTTGCTCCTCCCGTTCTCCGCGACATACTCTAAACCGTAACGTTTCCCATCAGCTTAGAACGACCACCTCAGCATTCTCACCGGACTGATTTCCTGGTTATTCAGTATTGGTCAAATTGGCGACTCGTTGAACCCGATGGTAATTGTGGCTAGACCGAGTCTGGCCTGTCCCCGAGTGGAAGCTGGATGAGGAAGCGCCGCGTATTTGAATCACGTTGCTCAGAGGCCATCGGCTGCTCGTTACTTCGACTGTGGCCCTGTTTATGCAAATGTTGCGAGCTCCCAGGCTGGATCATGGACGTACGTTCGTGATTCTTTGCTAATCGACTACAACTGACTTGACTTCGAGGCCCTCTGAAGCTTACAGTATATTCCGGTCAGGTGAGCTTTGAGCTAATGATAGGTAGTACTATGGACACATTTCGAAAGGTCAAAAACATCAGCAACACAGCCGTTGCCCTGGGCTCTCACCGATGCATACTGGATAGCTGTCCTGAGTCGGTCCTTGTGCTTCTGCTTCAGTCTGCCGCTGTGTCATCGCTGTGGCGTCGTGAATGGGAGAGCTGCTGCAGTTGGAAAGCGAACGTTTACAGTAAACACCAGACGGGTACGAAACACCGCAGATACGCAAGATACCCTTTAGGACGCAGATACCGCTTAATACAGCTGATATATAGGGCCTAGATACGGTTCAAAACGAGTGAAGAATACATGCCAATAAATTGATGCATGGCAATTAGTTACGGGCACGGTGCTGAGGAAGTTCGTCCAAGCTAGCAAGGGGCCGGACTGATGATATCGAGAACTGATAAATTCACAGGTAGCTGATTTTCGGGTGGTTCAACCCAGCGTGATGTATTGGCAGGTGTTCCATCCTACGCTGAGCGGATCGCTTTTACAACTTAGTTGCTCCTCTAAACTTACCGTAAGTGGAGGCGCATCAGAAGCACCGTGTTCCATTACATTCAGAAAACCCACCCGAGCGAGTCGATCTGCGTGCTGTCTCAGAAGTACACGCATTTCCCAGACAAGGTATTATTCTTCCACTTCCAAATCGACACTCTCGGGAAACCACCCGTACTCACCCCAGGAGACCTTCATCTCCCTCACTTCTACGCCCTCCGCCTCCAATGCCAGCCTCTGACGGGTTGCAGCCTCCGTGAGCGGACCACGGGAAGAAATCTTTCCTGTAGAGGAAACTACGCGCTGCCACGGGACATCGGAATCAGGGCCCAGAAATTTCAGGGCTGATACAGCGAGAAGTCATAGTGTTCAGCGACCCCATGCGCAAGAGCACACACAGTCAGAAACATCATGCATATTGAACATTGAAGATGTGAACGTTACCTTGGCCAACATGCCGCGAGTGCTTTGGCATCCCTATTAATTTCGCGACATGTCCTGCCCACGCACATTATAAAGAAGATGTAGCGTTACTAGCTGGTATACGTTGTATGATTACAAGCCCACAATTACCCACCGTAACTCGTAGCTTTGCCGTACGGTATCTGGCGTACGACATGGTATACCTGAATAGCTATAAATAAACAGACATCCGAAATAACCACTTTTAGCTTACCAGTGCGTGAAATTGGGCACTATCCATTGGCACACTTATTCAGTGGCAGCGTCACTCTCGTTACTCATTGAGCCTCATTGAGCCATTGGTATGTAATACAAGTGCAGTAACTCCGCAATCATGACATGGGCAATATTATATAATTACATGTATGCGGCACTAAAAGTAACGAAGACTGAGGTAAACATGGCAATATTAATTACATACAGTAAGTACATACAGAACCACTAGTAAACATCAGAATACAGTCACTGTGGCCCATGTGCAGTATTTTGTGGCAGGGCTGAAAGTGATCTGGTCGATGGCTGTTCCTTCCGCATACCCACCATCGCTTCACACAGGGCCAGACTAAGTAATATAAAGAACGTTGAATTTGGATGAGCGGTACGCGGACACGGGGTAACTGAGAAGTCTGCCACAACAAAGAAGCAAGGGAATGTAGATAGCATATAATGCAATGCTGATAGAGTACAACCTGGATAGCAAATAACATGGAGCGGGGAATACACGACTGTGAATATGCCATAGGCATGGGAATGAGGTTATGCGAGGGGTCCGCCTTATACCTTTTCGTCGGGCGGTGCGGTATGTTCATCAACTAAGATGCGCTTGTCGAAGGACCTGACTCTCTCTTCCGAGGGTGGGTGGGAGTGGACGCCAGTGCTTGAAATGGTACTAGTAGCTGCGTCGTCGTGACCTCCCAGCGCTGTGATGAACATTAATATCAGTTGGAGATCCGAGTCGCGGTGACGTACCATTTACGGCCTTGTTGATGTCTGCAAGCCGTGCTTCACGGCTCACCGCGCCGAAGATGACATCCATCTAACGAAAAGCAAATGTGCATAAATAACCACTGATAGTCGACGTGGTAGGCTGACTAAGCCATCGCAACACGTACCTCTTCAAGACTGCGGCCTTTGGTCTCTGGAAGGAACAAGGAGAATACCGCCATGCCTCCCACGTTGATGGTGGCAAACATCATAAAGAACTTCCACTGGAGGTTAGTCTCAATTGTCAGTGTCTCTTTTGACACCACAAAGTCTGTATTAGTAGTGAGATGGGGATTGAAACTACACCAGCATATAAAGACTTACTCCAGAACCATTGGACGGCACTAGCAAATGCTAAGCCATAGTGCCGGGTGCGATTAGGGAAGATGTCTGCGCAGTAGATCCACGGGACAGGTCCCCAACCCCACGAGTATGCAACAACATAGATATAGAGCAGACCCGCCATAGCCTGCGAGGGTTTCGAGACGGAAGGCCCGACGATCGGTGGGTGAGTTTTGAGTATAGCACCAATCATGAAGAATAAAATGCCCATCCATAATCCTAATTATATATATAAGTTCATTCAGGGGGGAGGTGAACGGTAATGGAAGTGGGTGGTACGAACCGCTAAGCACCAATGACCACTTGCGTCCGGCACGCTCGACGAGGAAATATACGAAAATTAATGTGGCGACAACCTTGACGGCGCCGTACACGCCCGATGCGAGAAGTGACGCAGAGGTAGAAGAGTAACCAATTGCTTGGAAAATCTGTGGCGCGTAGTACCCGACGGAGTTCTGACCAGACCACTGCTGCAGAGTAAAGCTGAGGGAAGGGGGTTAAGTGAAAAGGCGAACAGTTAAGCGCCATAACTTACATGCCAAAAGCAATAGCAAAGCGGATGCCATTACCCTTCCCTATGAAGGCCTCTTTCAGCCCAAGCCCCTGCCTTGCGGCGAGTTCTTCCTCGATCGAAGCCTCGATTTCTATCGTTGGGTCAGCCTTGTCCAAGTGCCTAGGACAAACAAAGTCCCGCTCACCAGCCATCTCCAATCGTACATCCTCGTGATCGGGCGGCAACCGCCGCAGGCGAGCAAGGTTATTCAGAGCTTCAACGGTACGCCCCTTCTGCGCGAGCCACCGAGGGGACTCAGTAGCGAATAGAAGGCCAAAGCACATGATACCAGCGGGGACGAGCTGGAAACCGAACGGGATACGCCAAATTCCAGGCCCAGACTTGACATGCAAGCTCACGCCATCTAGCACTTGCATCAGATTAGTGTAAATGGGAGCCAAAGGGAGACGTACAGTTGACGAAGTAGCTGATCATCACACCGGTAGCTACCAGCACCTGGAACATTCCTGTGATACGTCCACGGACCTCCTTGGGGGAGCATTCGGCGACGTATGCAGGTGCTACCGCCGATATGGCGCCAATTCCGAGGCCAGAGATGACCCGCCCAGCATAAATGTAGCCTAGGCCACGCGACCCACCCGCTACAGTCTGCAAGATCTGACGCAAGAGATGCAGAATTAAAAACGAGAGAAAACAAAATATGAGGAATACTCACGGCACCAATAGCGAAAACGACAGAGAAGATTATGTTACACCATCTTCTTCCAAGCCACGCTATGAACATCCGTTAAAATGAATGTCACGATCACCAATAGTCAGTGGGTGGACGTACACGAGATGGGTGCACTGCCAAGGGCACCGAAGAATGCGCCTGCCTGGAGCACGGATACTACATTGGAACTGACGGTGTTTACCTGGCTCTTGCTGACATTGAATGCATTTTGGAAGATTTTCTGTGTGACAACTCCACCGGCAATACCAGCTGCGCAGGCCACGCGATAAGGGCATGAACGCGAGTACAGATTGAAACATACTATCATAACCGAAGAGGAAAATCCCCCAGTACGCAGTAAACGCAATAACTACGCGCAGAGCTGAGCTCAGCTATTTTCGGAGGAAGCTTGGGCTGTGCGTACAGTATACGTGAATATTCTGGAAAAACCCTGCTTTGGCCATGGTTTCCTCGGCTAGTGCGATAACGAAGATTTTAGGGATAGAGGGCCAGAAGACTCATGGGTTCGCCAGCGAAAGCTCTTATACCCACCCCAGTTCTCCAGAAAGCGGGGCCGGGCCGCCTGAACCACATGCACAAGCGGCATGCGCGCGGCGGTCACTGACAACGAGATCCAATCGGTGTCTCAGGGCAGAATTAAAAGATGTCGAACGCGCCTGAACTCAGCTCTCACAGAATTTTTCATACATACCTAATATTTAATGCTCTTCGACTCGGAGTACTCCAGACGCGTTGCACGGCGCAGCTACTAGTATATACTAGTGCAATATTGTTGTCGATAGTTACCGAAGAGACGAGCGGCTGCACCATCGCGACCGAACGCACGCATAGTACTACATCCTGTTGATGTGAAAATGAAGGAACGCGGAGGCGCAGGCTCGAGAACGCCCAAGCGAAATTACCGATTATATAGAAACGACTTTAGCGAAATGTTGTTTCTATACATTTATTCTTCCAGGGATCCGAGGTCATGATGATCGGTCCTGCAATGTCTGAGAGAGCAACCCTGAATCCGGCAAATTGAACTATAACCTGGGATGCAACGTAAATTTTCATAGAGTGGCAAAGCAGTTCTCGAAGCTATTTAGTCGAAGAGAATCCCAATTTTCGGTCGGGAGCGTATTTATAATGATGTAGCTATATTCCTCAGGCTGCAAATTTAAAGAACACACTTCGTTGGTCACGGCCGTCAATTGCCTTTGGGAGAAGCTAACCTTTCCTACCATCCACTGGTCTTCACTGGTCACCACCTCCAAATGATTTAATCAAGTCATGGTACGGATTCGGAAAGTGAAAATTAAACATCGGTATGATTGTTCTCCACATAGTGAAGTGCTTCGCAACGACCTCGATACACGCCCTAGTCTCCTGAATATTTCTCAGCCCTTTTATTACTGTCTGATCGCGCGCTTCTGATTCTCCCATTCGACTGCATACGATCATCTTACTGTGTCTACTGCTGGAATCCTCCACTCCGTCCCTTTGTACGCCTGACCACTCTGAAGATACACGGTATTTTCCCGATCGCCGGGTAAAAATACACGCTTCGGTGAGCTGCGTTGCGTTCTGTGGGTTCGTCTGGCTCCCTTCATAGCGCGGGATCGCCATCATACCTCGGAGGAGGACCTCTCAGGCTCCGTCGCTGTAGCCCGGGCTTTGTCGATCTTCACAGGCTACGTCGCTTCAGCCCTGGCTGTATCGGACGATGGGGTCTCTCTCCTCAAGGCGTCGCAGCGTGGCCGAATTTACCTCCGGGCCTCGCCACCACCAACAGGATGGCAACTAATTGTTATAAAACTCGAACGTGTACAAATCCATCAAATCGCTAACATAAAATTGCACGCACCGATCCTGGCAGGGAGTTACTTATTCGTATCTAACGTTCTATCAATTTTAGGGCCGAACCGCGGTGCACATCAAGTGGCAACTTCACCGAATCGAGCTGAGACTGACCATGGCAACACGTCCACTGGCAGACTGGCAGGGCCTTTCGCAACAGATACAGCGTACAGGGGCGCGGAAGGTTGAATACCACTCAACGTGGCAACGGGGTGAGGCAAATTGATTTCCCGCGGAAGGCGAAAGATTTCGCGCACGCGGGCAGCGCGATATCCTAGCAGGCGCAAGGATTGGCATGCCTTGGATACTGTAGATTTGCTCACCGAGTGCGCCGGTCTCTTGGGCCTTTTGGTTATAACGGACGAGCGCGGTGTCAAAGTGGGCCGGTTTCTCCGCCGGCGGTCACGCGGGACAAGTGGGGTCGCACTGATGGTGTCTTTGACAGTACTCTCAGGCTGATCTATCCGCTGGATTGATTGGAGTGTAATGATCATGCGCTTATACAGGTCAAATCGGCTCGCCTCAGTGACCGGTGTGCGATATTTTGGAAATGTAGTACACTTGAGGAATGCTGATAGGACGGGGATGAAGTCTGTGGCTCCAAAGTCCCGCATGATTTTTGATACGGGGGTATTGGGAAAGCCGAGTCTCTTAATCGGCCCAAAGCGTCCTGCAAGCGTTGGAGAGTGGTCGTGGAATGGGAGGGATATCGAGCCAGATAGATAAAGTCAAGGATGGCACGAGCGGTTTTAAGAGCATCGAGGGGGAGCGCATGAGCCATGAGGCTGAAAGGTACCAAACACACACTGGCACCAATTTTCTTTGGTGCATGCAACAAGGGCCTGCTCGGGGAAATCAACGATGTAGGCTCCGAGTAGTGGGAAGGCATGGCGGATTGCCCCATCAGCACAGATCATATATTCTGTCATGCGGAGACAAGCCGTGAGAAGACGGTTCGCATGCAATAATGGAACAGTCTCTGGGTCTGAGTTTTGCGCTTCACCTCTGACAAGCATTTGAGTTTCGTAACTGGGCAGATGTACCCTAGTATGATCGTGCTGCACATGGATATCTTGCGTTGTGTAGCCTTCGCGATGTTACCTAGAGTGATGTACTTATACTGGCCAATTGTGAGAGTCTCGTCTTATCTGATGCCAAAATCACAGTACCATTCTGACCAGTTCCAACACCATTCTGACCAGTTCTGACACTGCTCCAAGTTCCACTTTCTCTGCTTCCATTTCTGCTTCCACTTTCGGAAGAACTTCCGATAGTTCCACATGCTTCTACACCTCCACTCCACTCCCACACTTCCACTTTCAGAATAATGTCGGAAGTGAAGCAGCTCATGTACTACATGACATCCAGGGTTGATCAAGGGTTGGGGAGACCAGGGGAGGGCAGGGTTGATGGTGAGTGCCGGGTGGAGCTAGTGGAACTTGGGGTGGAGTCAGAACTGGAAAAGGGGCCACCCCCTGACAGTGATGATCTTCAACCACTCAGACTTGAGGGCAATGGACCGCTCCATGGGAGCCAGCAAGGCATAAGGTCTTGAGCGCAGTGATAGTAAAGGACAAGAATAATATTCCTCGACTCGCGAGGTCTCAGACAAATATACAGTGGACTAGCTACTGTAACTATGGGATTCGAGAGGAGCTTGAACTGGTGGAACCACGAGTGACCATAGATGAGTAAGGAATGGTTGAGCGATGGATACTTCAACATAAGGCGCATCAGTGTGGGGGATATCCTTCTGTGGTGGCAGTGCATGTGAGGTTGAAATTGAAGCATACTGCTCTGGGGTCTGAGTCATAGAAGAGCCTTTTCTCCTTAGTGGAGAGCAATATCAGCCCCATTTCATCCTTTATCCTCGCTCATTGCTGACTTTGTTGCACCTGAGGGTATGGAAAAGGAATGTCAAGTAACATTACCTCAAAAACATGGTGTGTATCGTGGATGGCGTGATATGGAATATGATCCTTGGTCCAGACACTAAGCTGTTCTTCAGCCATGAGGATGATGGTGAATTAGGGCTAGGTGTGATGCTGGGACTTGATTGGTATATTTAATGATTACCTTTTTTTTCTTCATTTGTTTGATTTAGTTGTCTAGGTGCAATATTACATGAGCAGAAACAGGGGCCTGGCATTCTTCTGGTGTAGCATCCTGTCTGGTCATGTCAGATTCCTGGTGGAGGAGGCACATAGAGTGGGGATGTCTTTAGGTAGTGCCATGAGCATGTCATATTATGCCATTAGGTACAGCAGTGTCTGTGCAGCATCTAAGTTAGCAGCAGGAACAAGTGCAAGAGTAATATTGAATCTGCATGTTGCGTGTGTGACCCAAACCCTGTGTGCGCACACAAAAAGACACTTAGTGGGCACTGCGTGAGGAGTCAAATACCTGGAATGGTGCGGGTGCGTTGGAATTTTTGTGCAAACAGACCTTATAGTTTCTGCTTGATGGTTTCTATGGCTTGCAGTTGGCATTCCGTCATGACTCCCATTACTGATGTTTTTTCCAGCTTGCACAAAATTTCCTGGAGTGAGCATGGGAAGTCAGGGTGGAGATAATGTTGAGTGAGCCCATCCCACCATGTGTTTTCCCAGTTGCACTGGCAAGCCATCAGTGGCCATGTGCAGGCAGTATGATGGTGCTGGAGTTTGAGTAGATTGTAGGCTACAAGGTGTCAATGGTTTTGAATTATGGCTTGTGTAGTGACTAATAGCATAATCGTTTGCCCCAGAAAGGCTGCATCTTCAACTGTAAACTTTTGGGTGGGTGCATTCATAAGCAATTGAAAAGTTGGTTCAATCCAGTGGTGGATATGGTAACTGATTGCCAAAGACAGTTTATGGGCCGGTGTCAAAGACATGGTAGAAGATGATAATGCATGGATGGCAAAGCTGTGGGCAATGCCCCATTCCAAAAAGGTGGTGAGTTCTAGTATATCTGTAAGAGCTGCCACAGAAGGGGATGGGGGTCCAATTTGACTCTGGCTAATTATTTACCATCCAAAAAGAAGACTACTTAACTTACTGATGAAACCATGCTAGAAGATTATCCAACTTCTGCACCATGAATGGTTGACCTATTTTTATTGGATTATTGTCACTAGCTCCCTCCCATTTTGAGGCATCAGTATCTGCAGCAGTGCTTGGCATCTCGGACATATCCTTGAGTTGATAGAGTGTGGTTCTAGTAATGACATATGAAGCTTGTAGAGATTATTTTCAACCTATATTATATCAAGTTTAGCACAAGATGGCATCTTGTTGCCTAAGTGCATGACCTAGATTGTCAATATGCTACAGTGAATCCCACACATGATCCTGTTGTATTTTCAAACTATGATGCCAAAGGAAACCTGTTGCATATCGGAGGCCAGAATCTGGACACAGACATTTGTACAGTTTGAGGACTCGGTCTAGGTCACTGTCCATAAGCTCCATATATTTTTGATGTAATACCATTCCTGAAGTTTGTAGCGGAGGGTATTTCGATGGATGCCTAATATTGAAGCAAGTTCATGTCAAGCAAGGCTTTGATCTGCAGAAACAGCATGTTGAAGCCAAGCTGTGGCCTCGCTGCTGACATCAGAAGCAGGTGACAGTTGTGTTGCCTTTTCCCTGCATGCAGTCAACATCCATTGGGGTGGGACCATTCTTCGAAGGAGAGGGGCTAGGGTTCCAAGCGGGGGCAGATGGAGTGACTGGTGGAAATGTCTTCCATGTCGAAATGAACACGGCGCCGTATTTTGGTGGAGGCAGATCAGGAGGAGAAGAACTGTGTGTTGTGCTCTGGTTCATCTCCACAAAGGCCTAGTTCACTTCCCTGTTTTGGGCACCTTCTGTGCAGCTTGGTTCCACCCTTCCAGGTCATAGAAATCTGGAGATCCATCCCCAAGCAGGGTGACTTGGTTCTGGAGCATCAGATTGAGTCCTTGTCAGAATTTGATGATGATGGTCTTGTCGTCATCATACCACTTGAGGTCGATGAGCTCCTGGAAGCAGTTGGTGTAGTCATCGTTCAGATCCTTGGCCTAGTACCAGCCAGTCCCTTCGAGTTTTGTGAGAGCTGTGAGTTGCTTGTCTTTTTGTGCAGAACTGGGTGGAAGGTTTTCTTGAAGGCATCCCAGTCCTGGAAGTAGTTGTCCTTGCCTTTTCCTTGGTGTCAGATCACCTTGTTTGCAAAGTGGGCTGGGCAGTCTGACTTGAAAAAGGACAATTCCCAGTGAATATGAGCCTGGTCATTTGGAAAAGGTCTCTGACAACCATGAAGTAGATGCTGCATGTGTTGAAGAATGCACATCCCTTCTCCCAATCTCCATCAATGCATTTCTGCTACTTTGTGGAATATATAACTTAGCCAAAATCATTTGTAAGGCTGTTTCAATCATCGTCTTCATCCCATTCCATGTCAACTCCTCTTCCATATTCCGAAGACGATCGTCCAGGTCCATGTTAGAAGTTGGAGAAGTATGGGATGGGTGTTCCAGTGTTGGGAGTAAGAAGAGGGGCTGTCATATGCCATGTGTGTGGAAGAGGTTGCAATCTCTGAGTCGCTATCTCCAATCCTGAACACACCTATGGTGAGTGCGATATGCAGTATGATTGCCTGTCCTCTAGTGGGGAAACTTTTCTGCTGTAAGGGCAACCCTAGCTAGCTGTGGAGAGCACACTACCACACAACTGGCAAGGGGAAATCCAAAGTACATACATAAATGACAGAATATACAAGAGAGGGGATTCTCACCTGACAAGGGGAAATCCAAAGAGAAAAGTCTAAGGACCCCCAATGCCAGTGAGCCTGTATTATACTATGCTAGTCTGCAGCCAGGGCTAACACCTGGCACTTGCCATCAACCCTGCATTCCCCTGGCCTCCCTGACCCTTGATCGACCCTAGATGCCGTGCACTACATGAGTCACTTGACTTCCAACACTGTTCCAAAAGTGGAAGTTGGAGACTGGAGTGGAATTTGTGAAACGAACAGAACTGGTGGAAGTTCTCCCAGAAGCAGAAATGTTTCCAGAATCGGAATTGGAGATGGAAGTGGAACTCAGGGTGGTGTCGGAACTGGTCAGGATGGTGTTGGAGCTGGAAAACAGGGTGTCCCCTGACAAGAATTGCATTGATGAGTGGAAGGATGGTCACTTCAAGGCTGTTGACTTCACCCAAGCCTCTATGGCTTAGTGACTGTGATAGTTTTAGGTTCAAGCTTGAACTCACCTTTGGTCCTTTTGACAATGCCACCCAAGCTGAGATTGAACTGGAGAAAATTGTTATGAAGGTGCATCATAAGGCCTCTTGGTATTTCATTGAGTTTTCCCAAGCTTCAACTCAGACTCAGTGAAATGATGCCACACTCCAACATTTCACTTACAAGGGCTTGGCCAAATGACTCCAGGACAACTCCTTTACTTCCCTTGATTCCACAGCCTTGCTGAAATTTGAAACTTCAGGTTGGAATGTGATGGCCATTATTGGGAGCCTAGCAAGTGCAGCTATACAGTGATACTGAGACCCACCCACACCCATACTGCCTGCTGCTGAATGTGTGAAGATGAGATGAAGAGTCAGATCAAAGGATGGAGTAAACCAGGGAAAAGCAAAGATATATCATCATGCAAAATGCAAACAGATGTCCCCTGACAGCCATAGACAGCAGCCAGGGCCATTGCTCAGTACTCACCAGCAACTCTGCCTTCCCCTCGCCTCCCTGACTGCTGACTGACCCTGGATGTCCATACTATGTGAGCTGCTTGGCTTCTGGTGTTGTTCTGAAAGTGGAAGTGCAGAAGCGGAGTGGAGTGGAGTTAAGATAGAGGACAGCTAGACTCCGCAACCTCTAAGCGTGCATGACTAATATCAGGGTTAGGGTTAAGGTGGCAAAAATCTAGCTCGGATGTTGTTGCCTGTAAACAAGTAACTTTGAGGTTACCTACTGTGGCATCTAATAATATATACTCAGTTAACTATAGAAAGCATTAGAGCTCCTCCAATATTGAATCAGGAAGAACTCAATGTCCATGATACTTCTGATTCACCCAACTTGCCTGCGTGCCATTCATCCCATTTTGGTAAGCATCCATGAATCTCACAGAACGATTAGCAAACCTGTATCATATCCCCACAGTGAGCTAGCGTTTCCATAGAAAAATAAGGAGGGGAAAGCACCTTCGCATCTTAAGTAGGTTTACCTTATCTAGGCACATTCGGATATTCTGTTCCATTGCAGCCTCATTTTGGGTTGGTGGGAGCATCTGATACTCATACTTTGCAGCCCCCCAGCATTGCTCAATAAAATTGAGCTCGCAATGGAATTTTAGATAAAAGAACGCTATGTGTCCGTGAGACTCTACAAGCTCGATAATCTTGTGTTTCTGAGCTGCAAAATCTTCCTGGTTGAATAAAAGTCGGTGGCAGCAGCAAGCAGCAGTTGGATCTGCACATTTAAATGACTTGCACTGGGCTGGGGGTGAGCCTTCTTCCTTGAAACCCCGTTCTTCGATGATTAATTTCATACCCTTAAACCAGCCAGGCATGGTGGGATGGTTCTCTGGGAAATAGAAGTCATGCGGCTCTCCATTTGGAAGTCTTCCTGGCTGCATCTTGCATTTTCCACTTTTCCCGAGCCGGCATGTGACGTGCAGAAAGGGCATCGTCAGCCCGCTTCTGGTGTCCAGGTGCATTGTCAAAACCAAATGCGGCAACCGCAGTTCCTGGGAAATTGTCTTCGAAAAGCTCAATGGCGAGTAGCGTCTGTGAACACAAATCATCACAGTCAAAATAGCCATCGCGATTTCTCCCTGCTTTAAATAATATACGAGCTTCTCTCGTGCTGTAGTGGAAACTGAGCCTTTTCCTTTGAAATTGTAGTTAACTTACCCATCCTTGGACTTAAGCCAGCCCAGATCCGGGGAGCAGAAATCTGAGACCATTATCGAGGCTCCTTCTCCTTTTCTGACTGGTTCTGCAGTCTCTGTAGTATGTACCCAGCGCATTGTTCGCCGATCATTTGCATAAAATGACGACTCGTCATGAGTCACCAATACTATTCGCTTCTGTTCTGGGAAGGTTGGCATGGCACGCGGGTAAATGGGATCATTTTCATTTGACCAGGTCATCATCCGGTCTTCAATTGATGCCCAAAATGGTAGAAAGGTATCTTCATGATATTCCACGACATCAGCACGTTCGTGCCCATCCACATACATGCCATGTGGTGCCTTTCCATATCGGTAGTCCATGGCATTCATCCAACGACGTGCAGTGCGCTCACTTGGTGTTTTTTTGATCTTGAGCCGAGACCTGACCTCTGGGCGTTCTAGGTAATGCACAACATTGATGGCCCACAGATATTTTTTGTCTAGAGATCGCAGGTGGAGCTTCAGTTCTTCGGTAAGATCCTCATCTTCGAGTCTGGACTGGATGTGCTTTCCATAGAAGCTGACTGGCAACTGGTCATTGTTGGCCAGATATTCCCAAACCCATTTGTGTAGAGACCATGGAAGTCCCTTCCCTTTTCCGGAAGCTGTTGATGCTAGTAATGGTGCTTCCCACCAGCCATTGCCTGCAGTATAAAGTCGCAAAAATGCGAGCATTGCAAGCATGCGGCCACGGAAGATGACATCGAGTGTCTTTTCCTTTGAATGTCCAGTGAGGTTCATGATCGCGGCTTTGATCTCAGGTGAGTCACAGGGTGGGGGTTGGGCCCGAGCTTGTCGAGTTGCATTGATGGGTGTACGCTCGCTGTCGTCATAATCTCTGTTATCACCTTCATCATCCCAGTCATCATCCAGTTCCATTTCTGATGTGCATGGAACCAAATTCTCGGTTTCCATGGTAGCCATTGTATTCCTAGCTTCGACTCTGCTTGTTGCTTCGTCTTGACTTGCCGCCTCCTCCTCCTCCTTCTCCTCCTGCTCCTCCTCTTCCTTGTGTATCTCTGTCTCTGTCTCCTCTTCCTCCTGTCTGGCACAGAAACTCCCCACTGAAATGCAGTCCATCTCACTGTCTTGACTGGACCCATGCGACATCCGGCGTTTCTTGAAATATGACGTGATTGACCTGTATCCGTGACTGCGAAGGATCATAGTATTGGATTCTGAATCCATTTCATGCTTACGTTTTGTGCGAGGGGCTGGGTTTGTGTTGCTATAATGAGACGGCCGGCCTCTCTTCTTCGCATTATCAAGAAAATTTTTGATGCCATCCTGGAGCTTTTTTGTGAAGGTAAGCAGCTGTACATCATTATAGACATCGATTTCATGGGGAAAAGAGTCAATTGAGGCAGAGAAGGATGAGCTGCGGCTGCTGTGCACAGAAGGGGTGCCGAAACTCGAGCCGCTTGAATCAAACTCTTCATTGTGCTGAACTTCTGGCTCTTGTGGCTTCAGCGAGGCTTCTTCTACAACTAAAGCAGCGTTCTGGAGTTTGGGAGGAATAAACAATGAGAATTGGGCTCAAGACACATTGAATGAGGGGGAGAATCAGTCAAAAAGTCACCTTTTTTGCATTTTTACCAAGGTTTTTTAGCCTTAATAAGTCCCTGGCCTTCCTGCGACCCATAGTAAAGCTTCACAGCTGATAAGGAGGCGCTGTTACTGTCCTAAAGAGCTCCAGAGGCTCAAGATGAACTACTTTTCAGACTCCGCTAGCTCTCGGGAGTTGCCGGATTGAGGCAAATTTCGAGAGGTCAAAAATTTTACTTTCGTCCCCTGCATCTAAAACATGTATTTGAAGATAATGGAGCAAAAAAAAACTTTTTGGTTATATTTCAAGACTGAGGGTAGAATAATCCACAAAGCAAAACCATAGGAAAACAGACAAAGGTCTTCTAAATGATTTTACGGTACCAGATTTCCTAATTGAGTCTTGCTGGCAACGCAGAAAGCGTTGCCTCACATTGGCAAGGATGGGCGCTTAGAGGTTGCGGAGTCTAGCTGTCCTCTATCTTAGTGAAGCGAGCAGAACAGGCAGAACTTTGAGTGGTGTCAAAACTGGAGAAGGGGGCATCCCCTGACACCTGCACCCTAATGATCATCAAGCAGAAGTTGAAATTTCTCACACTAGTGGTGAAATTTTTTTTATTTTTTTTTATAGTCATTTTATTCAACCTCAGGCTTGGCCTATGGTGGTCGCTATACGTGCTGTACTTAAAAATGGGTGGGCCTTTCCCCTCGCTCCCTGGGATGCCCAAACCCACTGCGTTCTCGAGTGAGCAGTTGCACCGGCGATGGGTCCTACTCCCCCGCTGGCCCGGCTCCTTGAGCCATTTACTGCTCCCCTCTTGTGAGACAAGTACTCCTCCTATGCTCTTGGTTGTTTGCTGGTGACGGTGGTCTGACTTCGTAAGTGCTTGGCCGCATAAGCAGGCTAGCATGACGGGAAGGAGCACCACAGTTGAAGAATATAAAGAGCCAGGGGTCTTCATGGTCTTGCTGCGCTGAGTTGAATCACGCCGCTGCATGAGCTGAGTGGGGTTGTGGAGGTGTGGTGTGTTGATTTGGAGTAGGCATATGCATAAGTTTGTCCCATGGGTAGGCATCTAGTAGTGCAGTGTCGCTGTGGCAACATCGAAGCGCAAATCTGTCAGACTGGTCATTCTGTTCCTGAGTCAAGAAGGCGGTGTCGAAACATCACTGAATGTCCCCTTGAGCCTCCCTGTTGTAGCGACGTAGTCGAGCAATGCTACCATGGAATCTGGTTTTCCCAGCAAGTCTTTAATGGACGACGCTTTCCTACCCAGCCTCCTCCTCAGCCTGAACCGTGCATGCTCGTGCGTGCGGCAGTCTACGAGGAAATGGTGGGTAGTCTCATCTACTTTGTGACAGGTGGGGCACAGTGGGGACGGTGCTCTTTTGACGCGGTGCATGTGCTTGTTGAGCGGTGCATGCCCGGTCCATAGCTGCGTGATCAGACTGTGTTGCGCCCTTGTGAATCCTGCTGTGTCACTGAGGTATGTGCATGAGGGAGGCTGTCGTCTATTCTTGCCATCCGAGCATAGCACGGCGATTGTCTCCAGCGTTCCCTCCAGGTGTGCCGTGAGTCCATTTTGTACACCTGCCTTGCCGCAGCCAAGCTGCATGGCAATTCATCAGATCTCAAGAAGGCGGGAAGTGTACTTATCGGGCTGCCCTCTTCCACCGCTGCTTTTTTCACCTCTGAGTTGGCCTCCTCGTTACCAATAACCTCGTCATGACCTGAGATCCACATCATCTTCAGCGCCACCTTGCTTCGCCGTGAGGGTGCCGCAATCTTGTTTGCTAGGTCATGAACCTGGCCCAGGATGTACTGCGCCAATCGGGGACTGTGTAGGAACCAGCTTTCTAGTTTAAAAATATCGAAAAAAGCATTAAAAAGTCTGTAAAAACCTTTTTCCCATCTTAACATCAGCCAATACACGCAGCTTTGATGGGGAACTGTTTTTAGAATATTCCTTGAATTTTCTTGCATTTTTTCGCCAATTGTCCTGATCTCCTTGGCTCAAAACTGCTTTATTGTGTTTGACAAAGGCTCTGAACCCATGAGAGTCCATAACTTTGTCATCGGCGCTCAATTTCAAACTCCGACCGTAGCGATCCTCGAACGCGCTTATTCAGAGCCGCACGTCCTCAAACACCCACAACTCCGACACTTTGGCTCTTTCAATCTCAGCTGGTGAGATTGGGAATATCCGGTGCAGCTTACACAAGCCTGTACACCTAAATATAGTTCAAACCCAGCAGACCCATGACTTGCTTCATAGCAACCATGGCTGTGTAAGGCTGTGTGCAAGACTGCCCAATGATATGCAGAGCCAAAACTAGGGTGCATAATCAGGCAATCTTATTGGATAGATAGAAGCTCCCCATTTTACGTAATCCTGTGTAATTTACAATATAAAAGGAGGCCATTCTGACCCTAGGAGAATCATCCAATCTAGCAATCTACTGCTTCTATCCTACACGTGACTCGTGTGACTTGCATCTTACTAAGCTGCTAATCCCAGCTAGGGTTATTCACTTACTTTAGTTCCTTGTTAAGTAGATACTTTTCTGCTTAGCCACCTAGACTAATCCTCCGGGTGTAATTCTACAGAGTGAGTCTGTCAATTGATAGTCTTGCCATTCGCACTCCAATACCCGAGAGAGTTGATCAGTTGATTTTCCTGGTTAATATCTTTCACAAGTCAATTCCTGTTACTTGTAAAAGCCGCTTTAGATTCTATTCTTTGCCTCTCGTTTTATTGCTGTGCGCTGGTAGATTATCAGGGCAGTCCATTTATAAACTCGCCTGCTAAGTACATTCCTTTATATTTTGGAATACGCTTGGACCCCGATAGTGTCCTTGAACCTACAGTCTTTTAGTTTATTGTTCAGTGGTGCTAAGAAACACATTGCCTTCCATCCGTATTAACTTGGACTAGTTTTTACGCGGATTGCAACCAAGGTACAAATATTAAATTATTTCCGGAGTTGTGCTGCAGCATTGTTTAATATTCTTTGAGTCTCGTAAACGACACGTTCTGATAGATTGAAGTGTTAGCAATAACACCAAAGTCTTGAAGGGTTCCAAAACAGGGCCGGATGTTCCTAACTGCTTGTAGTACCCCCTGGTTATCCAGCAGGATGGTCGCCAACGTCATGTTCCGCTCGTGCCTAGTAGCTCGAGGGCCAGCGCCACTCCGACTGCCTCGGCTTCATATGTGGTATGTCTGGTGGCCCGAGCCGGTACCACAATGCTTGCCTGTACAGGACTGCCGCCGCCCCCGCACTGCTGTCGATCCTGGATCCATCCAGGTACACCTGTGCGTCTGCCATGTCGTCTCCAGCAGCCTCCTTTGACTCCTCTCTGGAGTCTGTGATCTCAGTCGTATAGAGCCCAGGTGTGTCGGGCACATGTATGAAGGGCGCAATCTCCTCGAAGGCATCCGGGGCCAGGTGGAACCTGTGAAATAGCTGGTGCAACGGAGAAGGGTGCCTCTTGACTAGTCGACGAGTGCAAACACGTGCTGGGTGGTATAGTGGGGAGGATAATCAAAATGGTCATGTGATACAGCATATATGAGTATATAATATACATTATAAGAGTATTAATAACAACATATAGGAATATATAGTAGTATTTATAAGGAGAATCATAGATGTTATTAGATGATTCTGTATATATTTAAACATCTCGAAGATATATATACATATGAGAGAGTATTAGACTACAAGATAGAGTAACAGATACTTGGAGAGATACTTCTAATAGATATGAGTAGGAGTATTAGTATGACTAGTTATAATGAGAGAGTATTAGACTACAATATATGGAGTAATAGTAGTTGTCTAGATATTTGTAATATATATGAATAGTTATAATGATATAGTGTATATTAAAAGTGGGTAGAAAAAATAAGAAGAGGTGTGAAAATAAGAAGAGGTGTTCTCGTCGGCGGAGCCACTGCTCGGGGAGGGACAAAAGTAAATTTATTTATATCCCAACAATAAGATTGGCATGTACTTTCATCCTCTTCTTTTCTATAATCTGAGAATAAAATGGGTGAAGCTACAGGTAATAAAAAGTTGTGAGCATCCACCTGGGTGTGTCTTAGGGAGGGTTGCGAGTTGACTGGCCGCTCTGTAGCAGATGCCGGCCAACAGGAGCTCGATTGGCTGGACATTGGCGTGGGCCTCCAGCACGTCGCTAGCGGTGGTGCACATGGCTCCAGTGATGGTGATGGTGGCCATCCACTGTATTGACGTTAGCTTACATACCACCCCAACAGAGCCGGTTGCCCTTTTCCTGGCTTCCACCCTTTGAACTGGCCTGAACCACACATCCGCTGCATAGGTGAATTTGGGAATAGCCACTGCGCAGTACAGCTGCCTCATATAGGTTGCCCGGCTGCCTGTGGAGTGTTTAGTTAATCTGCAAGCCAGGAGCGTCCACTTAGAAGCTTTAGCCACAGCCTTCTCTGATTGGGTCCTCCATCACAGCTCCTTGTCAAGGTATACTCCCAGAAATTTGTGAGATGACGATGGCTTTATCACCGTATCCTCATAGATGAAGTCAGGCCTCTGTTCACGCAAGATTTTGCCTGGCCGAGCGGGGTCCAGACCTGCTTGCGTGAGAAACTGACCACTGCGAATTTGGATTTCTCGAATTGTGACTGATGAGTTAGTGTCCATTCCCTTGCCCCCCTACCTTCAACAGCATTTCTCTCAGCCCATCGTACGCCTTCTCGTACGTGTCACCTTCGGAGAGGAGGTTGATGTCGTCCATATATGCTACCGCCGTCTGGCCCTTCCCCGAGGCAATGTCTAGTAGATCAGCATTATAGAAGAGATATAGGATCATGGACAGGGGGTCACCCTGTCCTATGCCATTGTCTATCGGCACCCATTCTGACATGAAGTCATCAAACTTGAGCCTGGTGCACCTGCGGTCGAGCATCCGCTCCATGAATAGCACATAAGCCTCTGGGACCTTTCTTTTTCTCATGTTGTGGAGCAGGCGATCCATGACTGTGTTCAGAAATGCCCCCTCAATGTCTAGAAATAGCATGACCGCGACTTTCTTCCTGCGCCAGGCCCCTCTGATTTTGTTGACGATAAGATGGATGGAGTCCGTGGTCGTTCTCCCAGGCCTGCATCAGAAGTGGTTTGCTGGGAGGAGGCTGTACTTTTCCATCAGGTAGACTAGATCCTCCGCCACTATTGCTGTCAGTAGTTTTCCGATCGTGTTGAGGAGCGCGATGGGGCGGTAGGACTTCGGGACGTCGTAGCTGGCCTTGCCCGGTTTCCTACCGTGATCCACGACTTCCAGTTGTCACTGTAGGCATTCAGAGTGAATGTGGCTCAAAATATGCATAGGAGATACTCAGCGAGGAGGTCCGCTGACTCCCTCAGGACTACATTCGGTATTCTGTTGTCTCCTGGAGCCTTGTATGGCTTCAGCTTGCATATCTGACGCCTGAGTTGGTCTTCATTCAGCTGGAAGGAGTGGTTCACCCGTCTCATGTACTGGCAGCCTGGTGGGACCCGTGATTCAGTGGGTCTGGGCGGGAAGAAGGCCGTGGCAAGAGCCCTGCTCTTTTCTTCGTTGGTTTCTGCTGTATGCATGACGCTGTTGCTGTCCATGGTGTGCAGTGAGGGAATCTGGGACCTCCCTCTGTCAGTGGCCGGATTAGTTAGGTATTTATTTGCCATCCACAGCAGCCCCTCATCCAACCCCTCCAGATAATCGGCCCAGTGCTGTGCCTTGGCCTTGCTGATCGCTTTGCCGCATTTTTCACTTATTTCCCTGTGTTCTTCGTGGGAGGGGTGGTCAGCATAGGCGCGATGTATATAAGACTGATGATTTATCCTGTTCTTTTTCTTCTTCAGCTCTGACAGCTCCCTAGTCCACCATCGACACGAATGAGGCACTGGCTTCGACAGCGGCATGGCTATTTCGATAGTGTCCTGGATGGCAACTGTTAACGCATTGACCATCTCATTGAACTCAGCTATGGTGCCCGGTTCCCTCGCATCTGGAACCACCTCGAGCTGCTCAGCCAGTTGTTCCTTAAAGCCGCTCCAGTCGACCATTCTGAAGTTGCGGAATGGTTCCGGTTTCTTGACCTCGACGTCGATGTTGAGTGTCGTGAGGACAGGCACGTGGTCGGTGCCAGGCTCCCTTGTTCCCGGCGCGGTATTGCAGATGACAATAGAGTCAGCTATGTTATCTGTACAGAACACGTTGTCAACTAGCGTCCAATTTTTTCTAGACATGGACTGTAGGGTAGGGAGGCACCTTGGCAATGTCATAACCATGTTGTAGTCTGTTAGGAGGGAGATGAACTCCTCCGCAGCCCTGGTTGCCTCTGCCGTGAATAGGTGATGGTTCCTCTCCTTGTCCCACATGGGGTGGTGTCGGTTGAAATCCCCGCACCACACCATGGAATCCGTCTCATGTTGGATGATGTGATTCCGCTCCGAGTCAACATAGCTCTCGATGGCCCTCAGCGTCCCCGAGTGCTCACAATCATTATAGATGTTAAAAATCGTTATCTTGCCCCAAGGGTGCTTGAGCTGAACCGCTGTCACGTCGTTTGACTGTGAGGGCAACACTAATGACGAAGCCACAACCAAAAGATACTTAAGGAGATAAGAGCCGATACTAGGACAATGACCAACTGTGTAGTGGGTATCCTCAGAGATCAAGCTGAGGAAACGCCACCACACGGGCTACAGTCTTATAGCGCTGGCAAGGCTTACATAATAGGGAAGACGGAAACTTGTAGAAGGTTATGGAAGGTGACAGAAAGTGACGGAAGGTGACGGAAAGTGACGGAAGGTTATAGAAACTGACGGAAGGTGACGGAAACTCATGGAAGGAAATAGAAACTTGTGGAAGGAAACGCGTGAACCCTGACATCACCCCCCTCTCAATGCTTGTCGTCCCGGCAAGCACAGCTGCCACCTAGCCCCCAACATCCACTGAGACATCGTTTCCAAGTATGCCATAGGCGGGACCACCATCTCTCCTGGCCCTTCCCTTCCTGGTAGCGCAGGTCGATGATGAGCTCAGGGGGATTGGGGTCCATGGGCAAGTGCGGCCCTCGAAACCTTGCTCGACGTATTCGCTCTCCTGCCATGTTACGGAAACGCCGCCCCACCCAGCCTTCGAAAGTGTAGGGGGTTCCACAAGGGGGGTTCCATTGTTGAGGAAGACAGGGTCGCCGACATAGTACGTGTTCTCTCGTCTGTGTCGGGGTCTGAGGAATGCGAGTGCAGGGCGAGTGGGCGCCTGACTCTTCGCTGGTGTGAGGTCCTCAGAGCTGACAGACCACTTTGAAGACCATGCGACGTCGAGATCACGGTAGTCAAGCATCCTTTGTAGCTTGGCTTCACTGGCTGCTCTGGATGATGAGAAGCCGGAGAAGTGCAGGAGGGTGGGATCGACACGTGACATGTCTGGCAGGTCAGAGAGGTTTTGGGTGAAGCTGGGGAGGGCAACAAGCTCAATGGCGGGCGAGGACATGGTTGATGGATGTGGTGGGGTCGATGCAGTGGAAGTGAGCGGTCACAGGTGGAGAGGGGATATATAGCTTATCGGAATGAATTGGTTAGGCGGAGGCCGATATCGCTTATCTTTGGGGGTCTGGACCCTCGACATTATGAGTAGAAGCCCTGCCTGCTGTCCAGTCGAAGAGAGTTTGCCTGGAAGGTTCTGTGAAGTTCTGAAATCTCTGGAAGGGGAGGGACATGTATGTGGCTGCCGAGATACGCTGAGGTGCCTCTGGGTTCTGCCGGTGAAATTCCTTAACGAGTCGCTTTGCCCCAGAGACATCTTTCACTGGTAGCCAGAGATCGTCGGCAGCTCCATAGCCCTTCCAGCGCACGAGATACTCCAACCTTCCATGGAACATCCTGCTGTCTAAAATCCTTTCAACTTCATATTCTTTGGCTCCATCCCATATGACAGGGGGTGGTGGTAGAGGGGCATGAGGTTCAAGAGTTGGATCATCTTCATATGGCCAAAGCAGGACGACAGAGAACACTGGATGTGTGCGACCAAAGGATGCAGGAAGATTTAGACCATAGGCATTTCGTGAGACCACCTTATTAACAGTGTAGGGGCCTAGCCACTTGTGGTCTAGCTTCTTCATTGGGCGAGTGGTTGTGATGTTTTGTGCATTGAGCCAGACCTTGTCACCAAGCTTATAAACTGGGGCTGCTTTATGGTGCATGTCATAGAAGCGTGCCATGTCCTCTGCTGCCTTGGACAGGGCTGAACGAGCTTCTCTTGTGGCTGCTTCCATCCGCATTGTGAACTCATCCAGGGCCTCGAGTCGAGTTTCCCGGACTGGTTCCAGTCCCAGTCTTGGATGTTGGCCACTGTCCAACATGAAGGGTGTAGTCTGGGTTGAGGCATGGATTCGGTTGTTATAGCAAACTCGGCCAAGGATATCCATTCGAACCAATCATCCTGACGCTGGTTGATGAATAGTCGAAGGTATTGCTCAATCTCCTGATTAACCCTTTCAGTCTGTCCATCAGTTTGGGGGTGATAAGCAGTAGAGGCAGCGACTTTGACACCAAGAAGTTTGTTCAGTTCACGCATGAACTGGGAGATGAACTGTGTGCCTCGATCACTGATGATTTCTTCAGGGAGCCCATGAAGTTTCCAAACATGATCACGGAAGAGTCGGGCGACTCCCATCGAAGTTACATCTGAAGTGGTGGGAATGACATGTGCACGCTTTGAGAGGCGATCAACGACAACAAAGAGAGCATCATAGCCATGACTGGTAGGCAGTTCTACGATCA
Organism: Gautieria morchelliformis; assembly: GCA_015179125.1. Lineage (NCBI taxonomy): Eukaryota > Fungi > Basidiomycota > Agaricomycetes > Gomphales > Gomphaceae > Gautieria > Gautieria morchelliformis. Next base: position 66,248 of record WHVA01000372.1, on the reverse strand, counting down.
AGTCAACAGACATAACCTGCCATATATGGTCTGGGATATGGTTTGGTAGAAGCTTGCCAATGGGAGAAGTAGGGAAGGTTTTTGTCCGGTTGCACAGGTCACAGGCCTTCACGTATTTTGCAATGTAACGTCCCATCCCAGGCCACCAGTAACTCCGAGCAACTAGTTCAGTGGTTCTCCAACGACCAGGGTGACCGGTGAGAGGCATGTCATAGTGCGCCTTCACTATGTCATGTCGTAGTTTTGCATCAAGCGGCACGTACACTTTGTTGTGATAGAGGACAAGCCCATCCTGTTCAGACCACTCTTCTCCTTGTAAATTTCCAGAGGAGCCCAGTTCTTTGAGAGCCTTGACAGCCTTTTCATCCCGGTCTACACAGTTCCTTACTCGATTGAGGAAAGCATCACCTTCACCTGGAACTAACTGCGCGCCAGCCTCTGGGGGATTCGCCTTGATGTGGAACAAGTCAGGGGTAAGTAAGACTTGATTTTGGTTGTCTTCCTCCCCCCGCTTATGATCCACGTGTCGTGAGAGTGCATCAGGCTTGGCTGAATGACAACCAGGGCGATGGATCAGCTCAAAATCAAAGCGAGAGAGGTAGAGTGACCAGCGTGCTTGACGACGGTTCAGGTTTTGTGCAGTGCGGAAGTAGGTGAGGTTCTGATGGTCATTGAGAATATCAATCTTGTGCTTGGTTCCCTCTAAGAGGTGGCGCCATTCCTCTAATCCCCAAATCACAGAAAGGAGCTCCTTGTCATGGATGGCATAGTTGCGTTCAGCATCATTGAGGCTTTCGGAGACAAACCCCACAGGCCGCCATTTGCCATCATCACATAGCTGGGACAGTACTGCTCCTGTGGCATAGGCTGAGGCATCTCTTTCAAGATGGAAATGTTTGTCTTGATCAGGGAGGACAAGGATAGGTGTTGAGGTGATGAGGAGTTTGAGCTTGTCGAAGGACACTTGCTCTGGGCCATTTGGATCCCAAGACCATTGGGCATCCTGTTTTGTCAACTGGTTGAGGGGCTTTGCAATGTGTGAGAAGTCTTCCACAAATCTACGGTAGAAGTTGATGAAACCAAGGAATGATTTGACTTCAGTGACATTATGTGGTATTGGCCAGTCCCGCACCCCTGCAACCTTGACTGGGTCCATGGCAACCTGTCCTTGAGAGAGGATGAGGCTGAGATACTCCACCTCTAGTTTCTCAAATAGGCATTTTTCAGGTTTGAGGTACAGGTTGTTGGCCCGGAGGATTTCAAGGACACGTCGTACAATCCTACGATGTTCTTCAAGTGACTCTGTGAAGATGAGAATGTCGTCCATGAACACCACCACAACCCCTTCATCAATGAGACTCTTGAAGATGTCATTCATCATCGTCTGGAAGGTTGCTGGGCTGTTTGTGAGTCCAAAGAACATGACTAGAGGTTCATACAGGCCCCTATTTGTCCGAAAGGCTGCCTTCCACTCATCTCCCTCTTTCATGCGTACATTATTATATCCCCAGTGAATGTCAAGCTTTGTGAAGTATTTAGCCCTTCCAGCAGAAATCTTATTCATGATGTCTGGAACAAGGGGTAAAGGATAGGCATTCTTGATTGTTATATCATTGAGCTTCCGGTAGTCTTGCACAAATCTAAGACTGCCGTCCTTTTTCTTCACAAAGAAGACTGGAGATGCCATAGGTGACTTGGAAGGATGGATACGATGGCTCTTCAGGTTCTCCTCAAGGAAGTTATCCAGTTCCCTTTGCTCAACCGGTGACATTGGGTAAACCTTTGTGCTGAAGGGTTGTGCACCTGGAGTGAGCTCAATTGCATGGTCCCAGGGCTTTCGAGGAGGCAGTTGGTCAAATGACTCCTTAGAAAACACATCCTTGAACTCCTGGTATGGTTTGGGGACAAGGTCTTCGAAGGATATGACTGGTGCAGACTTGCTGGCCCGTTCAGCAAGCTGTTGGGAGACAGTCCAGCCTGCGCCAATCATTTCAGGACTCTCATTCACAAAGACGACAAAGGTCCTGTCTCCTTCCTCAAGTAGGGAGCGGGTGTGCTGTATGGGAACCTCCTCTTGATCTACACTCTCTTCTGGAACAGTTTCGACTGTGGGCCCTCTGACAACAGGTCTGCCCCCACATGACTTGGGACAGCGTGTCATCTTCACATCTCCTGTATGCCAGTTAACTTCTGGGTTGTGTTCAACAAGCCATGTGTGACCAAGAATGATGGCAAGTCATCTGAGGCTCGTGACAGAGAATGTGGCACGTTCCGTATGATTCCCAAAGGTGCAAATGAGGTCGACTTCTTCCTTGTTTGAGCCAGCCTCATTTGGGGTACCCTCAATATTGTAGACGGGGATGGCACGGGGTAGGGGACGGGTCCGAAGTCTGTGTTCCCTTACAAACTCCACATCGATGAACATCCCTGTAGCACCACTGTCAAGGAGGGAGTCAATTGCAAGTGGATGCCCTGTGTCAACGGAGTGGACCTTGAGAGGTACTTTGGTGCATCGGCGGAGGTCAGCAGTACGGACATATAGAGGGACTGGAAGGTTTGCATTAGCAACTGGAGCGATGGGTTGGGTTTTTGGCATGGCTGGTTTGGTTTCAGTTCGATCAGGGGTAGGAGAAGGATGCATCATATCGCCTGTGATCCCTATTGTACATGTTTCGAGAACTGAAAACCGATTCATCGAGCGGGGCATGTCTTTCACCGCTGACTGGCCTAAAAACCCTTTCCTTCCTCTTGGACAGGGGCTTCCACCTTCTGTTTGCGTTCCTCCATTGCCGCTGCTACAGATTTAGAGACAATTGCTGCAATGTCTGCCTCTGTGAGGTTTGCACAGATTCGTGGCTTGCGAGGTTCAGGACAGTCTGGTGAAATGTGACCAGGTCTCTTACAGTTGTAGCAGGTTCATGTTTCGGTGCGGCGGTGGGATGAGTCAATGTCCATAGGTGTCGCATTACTGGGTGGTGCTGTGACAACAGGAGCCATAGCAGGAGTGTGGAGTGGTCGGGCAGGAGGAGGGCGATTAGGGACATGAGGTGTCTGTGCCTTCCTGACCTCTAACAGACGGCGATGATTGCGGTCAATCTGACAGGCTGCTTCCTTCCAGGCTTTGAGGTTGGATGGAAGAAAGGGCTGGGTGTGGATCTTGTCAAGGATACCTGCTGGAAGGCCACGAGCATAGGCATCCTCGAGTGCCTCATCATTAAAGCCTGTCCTGCCTGCCAGGATCTCAAATTGAGCCGTGTATTCATCTGCTGACATTCCTGACGCCATCCTAAGGTCATGCAGCTTAGTGCGAGCCGTTCTGGCACGATCTGGGTCCCCAAAGGCCTCCTCCACACATTCAATAAACCCCTCCAGAGTGGATATAGAGGAGGTGCATCAATGACAGCCTGTGTCTCGTTGTGTGCCCATATCTCCGCAGAGCCTCCCGTCATGAAGGAAAGAGCATATAGGATCTTTGTGCGCTCATCTGGGAAGAATGCTGGCTGGACAGCGATGGACAACTTGATAGACCTGATAAACCCTTCAGTCTCTGCATGGTCTCCATTGAACTTCTCCGGTTCTGCTGCTTTGATAGAGTGAGTAGATGGAGGGACACTGGGAGGTACTGAGGGGCTGAGCAGCAGCAACAGCAGCGTTGGTGGCAGCATTGGCTAAGTGGTCGTGAATGTTAACAATCTGATTGTGCAGTTCCTGATTCTGCAGTTGAAGTTGCTGCAGCTGCAGTGCTTGGCTGGAAAGGAGGCCTCGAAGAAATGGCCCATGGTCACCCAGGGAGTCCCAGTATGCGTCTGGGAGTTGGTCTGCTATAGGCTGAGATGAAGGCTGGTTAAGAAAAGTGTGTGGGGTCGTCCTATGAGCTTGATCTTCTGTGAGGGCAACACTAATGACGAAGCCACAACCAAAAGATACTTAAGGAGATAAGAGCCAATACTAGGACAATGACCAACTGTGTAGTTGGTATCCTCAGTTTATAACTCTACCAACGATAGATACATGGGGACTTGCCTGTGTAGTGGGTATCCTCAGAGATCAAGCTGAGGAAACACCACCACATGGGCTACAGTCTTATAGCGCTGGCAAGGCTTACATAATAGGGAAGACGGAAACTTGTAGAAGGTTACGGAAGGTGACGGAAACTGATGGAAGGTCACGGAAACTGACGGAAGGTTATAGAAACTGACGGAAGGTTATGGAAACTGATGGAAGGTGACGGAAACTCATGGAAGGAAATAGAAACTTGTGGAAGGAAACACGTGAACCCTGACATTGACCCAGTGAAAAAAATTTGTGACCATGTGTCGGTGTCCAGTGCTGCATTCACCAGTATCACCAAATGCTTGGCAGCTGGGTCAGTAAGATAGGAAGTAGGATATAGTACTCGCCAGTTGTGGTTAGCCTTCATGTTTCCCAGCGTGTCTATGTAGGGTTCTTGTAGCAGTATTAGGTCATTCTCCACGCGTATTGTAGAGTTGATGAGGCCGTATTGGGCCTTGTCGGATTTATTGAGATTTTGTTGGTATATTCTCAGTCTCTTTGGTGATGGTTCTAGCACGTAAGACATCACTACTGGGTTGGTGGGGGTGGCCCGTCGTTTCCATCTATGTTTCCCCTTCAAGCAGTGGGGCCTAGGCTGATGTTGTTGGGAGTGGTGAGAGGGCTGGCATGTGGCTGTGGGGGTCCTGGCTGCGTCTGCCATCCCTTTTGAGGGGGAGGTGACCTGCGTCTGTAGGGCAGGGTCGCCTGCCTGTAGCCACCCTTTCTGTGTGTGACTGTCTCCCAGTCCCTGGCATATGTCGGCATGAGAGGCTGAGCGGCCGATGGGATTATAGGGGGAGGCGGTTTGGGGGCTGTGACACATGAGTCCAGGCTTCTTCAGTGGGGAAGTAGGGCATCTGATTCTCAAGTAGTTTAGCATCCATCTCTGCACACTTACCTAAGAAGGTGGGGCAGGCCCTTGCCCAACTGGTGTGGTTGTTTGTCCTGCATGACATGCAGTACTGCTTCGTCTGATCACAGGTTGAGGTTTTGTGCCGCTGTTACGACTGTTCATTTCTGACTTCCGACCCTCAGTTCCGCCACACCTTCCGCCCCTCCGATATTTCCGCAACACCTTCCGCCCCTCCGTTATTTCCGACATTCCACCCCTTGTACATTTCCCTTGTTCTTTCGACTCTATTACTCGGACCCACTGGACCCACCTCACAGTCCATCAAGACCATATATCCGGCCACCCTTGTAATTCGTTGTCAGATATGTTTTCCCGACCCCTTGTTCTTTGCCATTGTTCTACCTTACCCTGAACCCCCCTTGTAGTCCCATTGTTCCCAATAGTTAGTTCCCACGCATTGTCTACTCGACTTCCGCTTCCTCCGGAATTTGCTTAGTACCATATCATTACCTGTTGTCTCAGCTCTTTGTATAAAACCCCCTCATGTATGTCTGTTATTCTGCAATCAGATAATCGCCTTCGATACTTGATTTCCTTCGCTCCATCTCCTGTTCTTAGCACAGCGAGTCTAGCAAGATCTCAGTTTCTCTCCGCCTTCCGCCTCAGTTCCGACTGAAGTTCCGACCAAAACTTTGGTTCAGTACTTTCCGACTTCCGACTCAGTTCCGAAATACCTAGGACGATAGTTCATTGGGGGCGCAACCTATAAGTTGAAGCCACTGTCCTTTCCAGTTCCGACTTAGCGGAAATCTCGATACGTAACAGCCGCCCACCACAGGTACCACACATGTCGCAGATTTGCGGGCAGACATAAGATAGGTGATTCCACCCTTGACATTTGAGGCATCACGTGGGCTCTTTTATACACTTCACTGCGTATACCCATTTCTGGCACACTATCAATCCGTCGGTGAGGACTTTGTTGGCGATCTCTGGTGTGGTGAAGGTAATCAGTGCGTGGCCGCAGGTCTGGCTGGCGGCGCGACGCTGCTTGGGCTTGATCCACCTGGCCTTGTTGATCGCGCCAAGGGGGAGCTTATTGTTCTCCTCCATCCCCCGCAGCTCGCCCTCCCTCTCCGGCTCACAGTGCAGCAGTATGAACTGGAGCATGAGTGGGAAGAGCCGTGCCTTTATCCTGGCATCGGGCGCCAGAGCCTCCATGAATTGTACTCTGTGCCATGCTTCATTGAGCCACCTCACCGAGCCCTCGGAGTTGAGCTCGAACAGAACGCCTCCGTTGGCAAGCCTCTTGGCACTAACGACGGCTTGGGTGCCGTCCGATTCCATATCACCGATGACCTCGTTGGCTTTCAGCACGAGCATGGTGTTGTCTAGGTCCACTAGAATGTGATCCCCCAGGGCTGCGGCATTGACAAGTGCCTGTCGCTGCTTAATTCCTTCTCTTGCCCGCACCCTGGCGTCTAGAGTGTGCGCCCTTGTTGATACCTGCTGCGGTGCCGTCGAAGCCTTGAGTATGGTGTCTCGATAACTGGATGTGGTCTTGCTAATCTTGGTCGCCATGGTAGTGACCGCAGAGGACGTAGTCTGCATCGTCTCCACCACAGCTGTCGCTTTCTTGGTGGCCTGCTGGGACGCCCTAGCTGCCTCTCCGGCGACTGCAGCAGCTTTGTCGACCAATTCCGTGGCTTCCTGTATCCTGTTTGCGAGCACAGCACTCTCTGCCCCGATGCTCGCCCCTATTAAGTTCACAACCCTCAGGCTCCTCTCATCGTCCTCGACTCTTTCTAGTGCGAAGCCGATGGACCTCATCGCATTGACCGCCTGTCGTGGCACCCCCTTGTACTGCGTGACTTGTATCAGGGCAGTGGACAGCGTGTCAATCATCCACGAGGCACCTGGCACTGTCAGTAGCGTGTGTTTGAGATAATGCTTACCTTCTTCAGCATTCTTTATCTCCTGCCCCGGAAGATCCCTGATTTCTTCGGGTGTCAGCGTTTCCGTGTCAGCTGTGGCTCCCCTAGTGGTCGGTCGGGTCATTGGCGCCCACCTCTCCAGGGGTTGTCCTGCACGCTTCGCTGGCTCTGTCAGCTTTTCTCTGTTCCCGTCGCAGTTCGAGGCTGGATGCGTCCCTGGGCATCTAACTTGGCCTGCGCCATGGCCGGGGTCGTTGGACGTTGCATCGGCATGTTCCTACCCCTCGCCCCACTTGTTGACGCGTCATTCGACATCGGAGCTGGGGCTGGTGGGTTTTCGATGTGTATACGTGTGTAGATATGAGGTTATGTAGCGGAAAGTCTTTTAGAGGGGTGTCTATGTGAGGAAATAGGGAAATGTGTGTAGAACTTTGTTAAGCACCCTTCCAGTGGTGGTGGTCGGAGTACAAAAGGAGTTCCAGTGGTGAATAAGGATGTAGGGAATAGCTACTATAATTCGATCCAAGTTCATGGGCATATGGTGGATTTACACATACCATCAAGCATCTTGGTGGTCCTGGGTATGGAACGGATATGGTATGTGTGACACCATAAAGTGGCTGTACCCATGTATGGTATGGTGCTGAGCCCTATGCAATATGACAGACCACACTGTTACACTTCCACTGCCATCCAACAATTCTCTGACACATGATGCTTTCACAGAGCATACAGACCTATCCACACCTCACCAACTCTGACCCTCTTTGGACTTGGCATTTGAGGCCATGTCTGTGATGCTCCAGCAATACACTGGCTCATTATATATGGGAGCCATATCATGCAGTCTAACTAACAGGAGAACATTAGAATAGTAGTTAGATGTAGCCTCTCTCTGTGTGTGTGTGTGTGTGTGGACAAGGTGACATTCATGATACTGCTGATGTTGGAAAACTATTGAGATGCTGAGGTATTACTTGTTGTGCATGGAATCTTTTCCCACACAGCCCTGAGCGCTTCTAATCCTCTTTCTCTTCTCCCACATTGTAATACTCACTGAGACTAAGGGGCCTGTTAAGGACCCCAGGATATCATATAGCAGGATTTGGAGGCAAAATTGGAAGCAAATGAAGTCTCTCAGCATAGTTGTGTACTTTTACAGTACAAACACCATGACTTTTTCATTCTGCATGGTGACCTCAGGACTTGTCAGCAGTATTATATCAAGTGGGAATATATCTTTGTATCTGATGCAACTAATCCTATATACATTCCCCTTCAGGTCCATTCAATGAGAGACCTGACATGTACCATACACTATTTGTGACATGTTCACTCTATTAACTGATGATAGTTGATGTGGAGGCCCATGGCAATGGCGGTCTCCATCCACTTGCCATCCAGTGCCCCCAGTGACCCGACTTGTCAGCTGCAACATCTCTAAGGTTCAAAACTAACCTCCCAGCCTAAATCTCTTGCATGAGAATGTGGTGCAAGTGAAGGGAATGAATCTTACTGAGATTGTGACAATGGACATGATCCATCTTTATGGAATCCTGGAAGTAAATCATGGATCATCAATCAGTTGGGGATGTACACACAGCTGCCCAAATCGTTGTAACTGTGGAGCTGCAGTGGTGAGCAACAATATGGAAAGAAGGTACATAGCTGTTCCTCTCCCCAATAAAAAAAGAAAGTAACATAGGTTATCACTCACCAAAGACACTTGAAAACAGGAGTTACAGATTATCAGCTTGTGAATCTTGTTGAGAAGAAATATGAAACCCACATCAAGCAGTACCCCACTCCATCCCTACACAAGTGTGCTTAGTTGAAGATGATGGAAAGACAAAGATTTGAACTCACCTGAAGAACACTTTCAATATTGGAGTCATAGAAAAGCCAAGTGATTTAACTCGTATAAACAACTTATACATAGTAAGGGAAAAATATATGGCTAACGATGTTGATTATCCAAATCACTAAAGTCTATCTATATTGACGCCTAACGTACCTTGGAATGCATCAATGAGGGCACTAGTGTCAGGTAGGTTAGGTTACGTGTCTCTATTTATCTGGCAAGGTCACCCACCCACACATCACAAGGACCTTGGATGTATTGAATGCTGATTCTAGTAGAAAACAACCTGGCAGGATACCTGGGAGTGGATCGGGCATGGTCTTGGATGGCAAAAACTCAAGTCCTATGAATATAAGGACAGACTGCAGTCATGAGTAAAATGAATCGAGGATGTTGTAAATGAGATTTACAACGACTTCGGCTAAAAAGAAGATTAGTTTATTCAAACGCACAGAAGTCTGACACACCTATCCAAAGCGCCACCAAAATTACAGTCACTACAAGGCACATGAGTCCAAATTACATATCACTTGAAACCAACTAACCTATTTTTCTGTCATGATATAGCGCGTATATTCGAAGTATGATGAGCAGATCAACGAAAGGGACAAAGACCGCGGCCCCCATCCAACATTGTAAGTTTATATGGTATAAATAAGGCAAATTAACACCTCATACCAGAATTCGAATCCGTTGAAGGTTGTGCAACTATACGTGAACAGATCAAGATACTCTTTTCACAGCAGCATGAAGACTGGTCATACAACTGCCAAAACACAGCAGAGTGAGCAATGTCGCGCGACAAACACAATAAATGGTATCACCTCTACAGATAAATTTGCGTTGGCTGCTGCTACATTAGCATATTAGATAGAAATAAGTAGAATACACAGGAAAGGCTTTATATATACAATATGCGCTGATAAGCAGGTAGCCCAAGGCGTAATATCGGATAAGGATGTGTAAAACATTGATCTTCGTCCAAGAACTTCTACTACAAGTAGTGTGAGTAACATCACAGAAAAATTACGGGTGGTATGGTTCATACAGCCAGATATATCTTATTTCTTGGCCAGAGGTGATCAATATTTCGTACAACAGCAATGTTGTAGCGGCCACTTTCAGGGATTCAGGGTAAATGACATGAATAAATGATCAACGTATACCTTACTGCTGTTGATGATGTTGACCCGAAACCCCGCAGTGAGCTCCGCAATTTGTGAATCCATAGTACAGTGGAGGTGGTGGATATTCGGTAATGGTAAGGATCGGTGACCGGCGTCCACTTTTCCTAGCTGATATGGGAAGCTGTTATATATGCTCGACGATCAGTATCATCGTAAACCTGATAGTGAGCTTGTCGTTGGACGCTGGTAAGGGAACTTTGGAGTGAATCACCATCAACCTCAGCTGGCAGATAGGGTGCTCCAGGTGTGTGCCGTTGCCTGTTGAACTTGTATTAATCAGTATTGTGAGTCACTGGCATCTTTGTCTACCGTACAGTATCCAACAAGTCCACCGGGGATGGGTGTGATGCATAAATTAACTAACGCCGCAAGCTACACGCGTGGGGTGTATATTAGTCGATTGTGCGCATAGTATTGCAAACCTACAGGTTCGATGGCAAGCCCTCGACGCGATTAGCTGTAGCTTCTCGCAGACGTATTTGGCCTCGGTGTCATCACCCGGGTGGTGCTAGTGTGATCGCGCTATATTTTCAGCGCTCGTGGCAGGAGTAGGAAATATGAAGCACAGCAGCGGTGATACCTTTCCTCCGAATCTGGAAGCAATTTGGAAAACATAGGTATACCTTTGATGGCTTAGATCTTTGAGCTCACTAGAGTGCGAGGCTCTCTTCACCGAAAAACGAAACGCTGGTAGTAGCGCCCAAATTACGTGCCACTGCTTATGGATCCTACTAGTAGCCTCCGTAGCCTTCCGTAAGATCTACGCAACTATACAGGCTAGCATGAGCAGGCTACAGACACTTACACAACCATACGTGGGTGCTACTGGGCACTATGGTGCACTAGATGGGCACTAGGTCAACTACGAAGGGTAGTACGTGACAGGGGGGCGCGGGGGGTTGCTACGGCCCTAAAAGTCCTACTAGATACGCCACGTGAAGCTAAGCAACACCCTGTTTTTTCTCCTGATGCATGAAGTGATTCAGGATATGATGGTCACCAGAACCGGAATGTTACCGCGACTCCACGCAAGTCCCGACTCCCGAGTCGGACTAGAACTTGTACACTACTGGATCTTGAGCCAAAGTCTCACCGTCCAGAACTACTGGCAAGTAATATCCCTCCAGGTTTATCCCCGAATCCATGTTCCCATCCAGCATGCTTTCTCGCATTTTCCTCCGTCACAGCTCTCGTCATGCCATTAAAGGTGAGAAATAGACTCGGAGCCGCGTTGATGGGACTTTGCCAAGAGCGATTTCATCCACTGGCCGAAGGCAGGGTCCCAAGGCACGGCCCCCACACTAATGAAAGCTATGTCGCATTGATGAACACCCATGTACTAACATTTTTTTGCTATTTTGTGGCAGTGAAGACGCCGTGTGATCATATCGCTCATCATACTTCGGATATACGCGCTATATCATGACAGCAAAATAGGTTAATGTGTTTCAAGTGACTCGGATATGTACTTTGGACTCACTTGCCTTGTAGTGACTGTAATTTTGGTGGCACTTTAGATAGGTGTGTCAGACTTCTGTGCGTTTGAATAAACTAATCTTCTTTTAAGCCGAAGTCATTGTAAATCTCATTTACAGCAGCCTAAATTCATTTTACTCATGACTGCAGTCCATCCTTACATTCATAGGACTTCAGTTTTCGCCATCCAAGACCATTCCGCTACCCGCTCCCAGATATCCTGCCAGGCTGTTTTCTACAGACTCAACATTGAATACATCCAAGGTCATTGTGTGTTTGAGTGGCCTTCTCGCCAGATAAACAGAGACACATAACCTAACCTACCTGACACTAGTGCCCGTGTTGGTGCATTCCAAGGTACGTCGGGCGTCGATATAGATAGATGTCAGTGATTTGGAATTCAACATCGCGCGTTATATTTGCCGTTACTATTTATACGAGTTCCATCCGACTACGCGGTCCAACCTAGCTTACCGTACACACCTCCCTTGTACACTACATGGAGACCGTACCAGTACTATGGGGTCAGAGAGTCGTGCCAGCTTCTACGTCCCTTGAAAAAGAGATCAGAGCTTCGACCTTAGTGAATTGCCATGTCCCGCGTAAAACTGTTTCCCAATGTATCATATACACTTCAGGCTGCGACGACCCTAAATGGATCTGAGCTGCCGCCTTCTAGTCCTCCCAGAATAGCCTCTTTGACGCATTGCAAATATTCTCCTAGCCTATTCCCGTATGGATTTTGGAACGCGTCGTAGAGCTCATATCGTGAGTCCGCCACTATGTTCGCCAGCATCAACGCCGACTTGATGTTACTGTCACCGAGGTTAGGGCAGAGTAGAAGTGGCAGGACAGTGTAAACACACCGAGGGATCACGGTACGTGAGTCATATAAGCATCGATGGAGGCGAATAACTAGTTCCGGGATATATATTTCCCTCACCCGAGCCAATTCAGACCATCTGGTTGCATCTAAAGTATCCTGTCAGACCAAAACACAGGGCCAAGTATCCACACCTTTACCAGATGTCTCCCCTAGCTGATCCAGCTGTAGCCAACCGTGAGTGAGCAGGTCCAAGACTTGTTGTTGCGCCCTTTTCAAGGTGGTCTAGGAAAAGGGGTCAGACAGTATGCTCAGACAACACAAGGCATACTCAGCGGACCTCGTACAAATTGATCTCTTGCTCCCGGGTTTGTGAATTTGCCATGGGGCGCGTGAGTTGAGAGCCACGGTGGTCTGCTAGGCCCAAAGCCGCCCATGCTATAAAGAATCTCTCAAAATGCAGTGACTCGTAACGATCAGATGGTTGGCCGGGCGGGTCATCTCTTAAGGTGGTTGGTCGCCGTTCACGCAGCTCATGGCAGGCATGCAAATTCCCGGTACCTGTTCAGAGAAGATCATCAAGACTTGCACTGAACATATCTTACACAAACGCGACAACTTGCCCAGAAAGTACCGTAGAACTGAGTTGATTCGAACGACAGCAGGACGATAGGTCGACTCTTGGAAAGTGAGCCAGTCGGTGGCGTTGATGAGCGCCTGCTCAGCATCAGATAACTTGCGGGGATCGGAAGAAACAGGTGGATAAGGTCCCAAAAGGCTGGGGAGGGCCTGCCAAGACTAGTTGGTGCGTTTCAATGTATATTAGAAAACCCGGGTTCGCACCTTGAATGCTCGATCCATGCACATATCCGCTGTTCCAAGGGCTACTCGACTAATGTCTAGTCCAAACTCATGAGCACGGAGCAAGGCTCCACGTCGTTCGTGAGATGAAGTTGATACAGGCAATTCAGCCAAGAAAAGCGCATAACGGCTGACAGCGTTGTCTCCCAATGCCGCAGCATACTGGGCTATCAGATCGGTCTGGCCTTGGTCCTGTTACAAGAGTACATTTACATTCATGATGACCTCAAAAGCCACAGATGAAATATTGAATACGCACCTCGAGGACGCTGACGTAAGCCTCCAAGATCTTCTGTGATGCCAACGGAGACACAGGGACCTCAATGTGATCGAAGAAGAGGCATAGATGGGAAAAAAAACGTGTTAGACGGGCGTATCTGTCAAGATTCGCATTAGTAGAGGACTAAGTTTGTAGAGCACATGCAAGGACTCTGGCGCGCTGTGGGGGAGCTCCGAGGACCCCAGGTAATCTCCAAAATCATCGAGAAGTGAATCGGCTTGATCGAGAACAACACGCAGCTGGGTAACATGGAAAGGATCTCCAGCTCCAGGCCTGCGCCAGAATGTTCAGTGACTCCTCACGTTCTCATGGAGAGCGACTAACCCCTCTTCTACATTCAACTCGCTCATTTTCCCCAGGACTCTTCGCACTTCGTCAAGTGTCGTATGCTCAGAGATAACAACCTCCTCTGTCGCCGCTGGTGCATTGAAAGCTTTTGTCCCGTACTCCCAGAAGTTGGGACCTAGACGTCCCATTGCTTCTGACAACTTTTCTTCGCAGAGAGCGCTGATGCGGGCCCAGAGATGGTCCTCCCATGTCTTGCACCCTTCCTTCGTTAGGACACCTAGCGTCTGAGGAGAAGGTGCCAATGCAGCATGTAACAAGCGATCGGAAACTGAAAGCTTATTCTAGGTGAATCTATTAGCGTCGCGGTTTCATACTGGAGTGTTAAAAGTGTACGTTGAGAGCTGCCAGAGTGCAAGAGGCTTTCCATAATCGCCGCCGCTTGTTCCCCGACACCTGTACATTGGGGTCCTGCTCCATGGCATCATCTTCCAAGTTGAAATTCCTGGCTGAAGGGGCAAGTCGTAAGCCGGCAATATCATATGAACCACCTCACGTACATAAAGCTGTCCAGTCGAACAACTTATAGCCTTGTAAAGCTGCAGCACGCCAAGGTCTACGGGCGGAGCGACACAGCTCCATCGCCTGCTCGCCTTGACCAGCACGGATATATGTGTACAATGAATGAGCCAGCGCCTTCTCGTACGCCTTAATTCCCACATCGTCAGGAGACAGAATGTCTCTGTGGTATTCACAATCACTCACAGCATCCTCAGCCGCCAAGACAGCGCCAGACTCTCTATTGACAACATCCGGATCCAACTCCTTGACTAACTTCGCTTGGGTTGACGCAATGCCTGAGCGCCGGGCGTGCATCAGGCTTAGTTTTGTGAAGTTCCAGTATGTAGTCGCGGTTTCGATGATCTGCGGCGGTGGAGCAGTGTCTTGTAGCCATTCACGTGTGATGATTAGTTCTGAAAGAATAGGGGAGTGATGGATGATATGGTTGGCCAGGCTCATCGGGGTAGCATAGGGGTTTTCGTGCAGAAGGGCGCGCGCAGTGGGTAGAGGTGACACAGATGTCTTGCGGGCTCTGTGAGTATCAATGGAAAACTACCAGAACAGACCATTTGCCGTGCCACTCACCCGTAGATGTGCTGAAGCAGATCCCATGTGTCTCTCTCCAATCTCAAAAACTCCAGGTCATCTCTCTCATAGGTAAGGTCTCTTGAACGTGACTCCACTTCGATGAGACTTAATCCAGTTGATTAGAGTTAATACGCGTGTTGAGATACAAGGGACTGACGCTTTCTGGCAGGCATCTCGCATTCGCGGTGCGAAGCCATGTGTGGGATGTAGTACAGCGCTGATATCGCCCTGAGAAGATTGGAAAGCGTAGAAAATCTGAGCACAAGAGGAGTACAGCGAGTCTGTCATGCCCTAAACGAAAACCGTCGATCGCGTCCGTTGCCCAGTTTCCCACGATCACGCGCCAGCTAATCATCGTAAAGAAAATTTCTGGTCTTCCATTGCTCTCATTGGATCGAGCCCACATGTACTCTTTGATGAAGTTACTTAGGAGACATAGGTATGCAAATCAGATATGACCTTTACGTGAAAACTAGACTGGGAATACCCGCTTGTTATCATGCTGTTTGCTCTCAAATCCAGGTCGCAGAAGCGCAAACTCAAAGATGGAGTGAATTCGACAGCTTCAAGGTTCCCTGAGGCCTGACCATCGGGAATATCTTTGAGGCCAGCCCTACGCGATGCGGCCTTACATCGAGGGGGTTTCTTAGGTACTGTCTATAATTGTGGTCCAGCTGAGTCAACGGATCTGGCAACTCACTAGTAAACTTGTTAATTTAGGTTAACCCGTTGCATGAGGCATATGCCTTGGTGGTCTCTGGGCTCTCCGACTAGTAGGAACGGAAAGAAACCATCGAGTCTCCAGACTTCCACTTGTTGGCGAGCTGGTCCGCCATCACTGATACATACATGAGAAAGTAGGAAGTCAAACACTCATATAGAGAGGTCCATGTGCAGCGAACCGGCAGATATGCACCCCTATGTGCACTGGGGGTAGAATCGAAGTAAAGAAATTGACACAAGTATTGACAGGAAATATCCTGCGAACGACAAACCCATCTTGTCTCGGAAAATAGATGTAGCAGACTTGGCATCTTCATGTATGATTGTTGATTGTTGATGGTCGTGGTAATTTCTGATAAGTGATCACCTCTGAGAAGGTCGCGCAGGTAGGAGGATGAAAAAGGCGCTTCTGAATCCGAAGGCACCTTAGGAGTTACAGTCACGTGACAGGAATGGTTTGCTCACCACCACCACTCCACATTCGTGCCAACCAAGCATCAATGTCGTTTCCAGGCCCCAAACTTCCATATCGACTTACCCAGTGGGTGAATCAAATGGAGTGTACCCAGATTAGAGATCGCGCCAGAGACTTCCTCTTCTGACCGTAAGAAAGCCATTAAAGTGTCTTCATCTTCCCGTTTACCTCTAGCTGCACTACTTATCGCCAACTATCATTCACCGTTAAGAGGCTCGTCCTGTCCAGGCACGTTTCTCTAGTAAGCTTAATTTTCGTTAGCCCTTTGTGAATCCGGTCATCTTCTACAGTGATGAGCCAGCCTTACCACGGGCAGTCCAAGCATATCTGATATGAAAGTGGCTTGGCAGACGGAGATCGACTTGTAGTTTTATCCATTTTGGGTTCTAAATGGCACCCACGCCTATGACAGCAGCTTGTCGTAAGTTTCCATTGTTTTACTACGTCCCAACTTTACCTTGATCATGAGGCTGGACCGAACTGAACTAAGCAAGTGAACGTGCGGAGACGGGCCGTTGGGCCCCTCTGTACAGTGGCACGACTGGGCCTCATGTGAACAACATAGCCTGATTTCTACGTTGCGTACGTTACTATACATTTGTGTCCCTAACGGAAGGTCTCGGAGGGCGCGCAGCCCCTTACTTAGCAAGATACTGTTTCTGTGTGGATTTCAAGACCCACGGTGAGTAGAAATTGATGCCTTGGCTAATAATACAAAACAAACATGCACTGGCAGGCAGTCCTTGCGGTCACGTGACCTTATTATTATGCAGGTACGTTTCGGCTTTTGGCGAACCAATCGTGACCGGTGTCGCAGATTGGCGTGCTTCTGGCGTGCTATACCCAGCTTACAAGCCCGCCCCGCGGCTTTCCAATCGATTCCACGACAAAGACCCTGATTATTGCGTTCCGTTCTTACGCAATAAAAAAACACCCGAATTGCCACTATATCTGGCTTCCCTCCCACCATCGTCACCACCATGGCCCCAGCTCCATTCTCTCTCCTTGGATCCCTCTCAGAGTTTGACTCGCGAGATGAGACGCCTGCGATTGGTACTCTGTTCACAAGCCCCAACGTCCAGCTCTGTGATATCCTTGTCCATACCAATTCTGACATATTCCTTCGCGACCTCGCAACTTTGGTATCTCACCGTGGAGTCGTATTCTTCAAGAACCAGAGACTTTCTGTCAGACAACTTAAGGAGCTTGGCTCGCGACTTGGAACACTATCCGGCAAGCCAACGACAAGCACGCTTCATAAACATCCCATTTCCGAGTCAACGCCTGAGCTGGGCGCAGATATATCTGTTATCTCCTCTGAAGGGTGCGTTGCGGCATCTCGGTGTCATGGTCGGTGCTAACGCGCTGTGTTGCACGTACCAGGGGTATCGCTCGTGCAGACTATATGAAAGGCAATCGTGCCAGCAATGGATGGCACTCTGATATCACCTTTGAGCACGTTCCGGCCGATTATACTGTGGGGACTGCGATTTCCTTGGTCAGCCCACGAAGCTGACCACCTATCCATTAGCTTCTCAAGATGCATCTGCTTCCACCAGGTACTTGATTTAATAAGTCAATAATCAGTTAGGGCTGACGATTCTTTTGCTAGTTGGCGGTGACACATTGGTGAGCACGAATTACATTGTCGCTCTGCAACATGCTTTACGATGGACGTTGTTTACAGTGGGCCAGGTGGGTATTCTCGTGGCTATATTGACTATCGCTAAGACGTCCCCAGCGGTTACGAAGCCTATGATCGTCTCTCGCCTACCCTGAGGTCTTTCTTGGAAGGTCTGACGGCGATTCATAATGCCGATTTCTTCGTTGAGGTAAATTATGACTGTTATTAAGAACCTTCGTGCTAAGCGATGTATGTTCAGTATGCAAAACAGAATGGGCAAGCTATTCATGACCCACGCGGATCCCCTGACAACACCGGATCCGATTTAACTGCCGTGCAGTGAGTCTGGAATAGTCTTACGTTTCGTGTTTCGCCTAACGCCAGCGTAGTCCTGTTATCCGGACCAATCCGGTGACAGGCTTTAAGTGTCTTTTTGTCAACAAAACGTGGGTAATTCATGCCACCATAACGTCAAATTTAAACCTTTGTCCACCAGTTTTACGAAGCGAATCGTGGAATTGCTCCCGGAGGAATCAGATGCACTATTGGAATATCTTTTCAAACATATCTCGGAGAACCACGATTTGCAAGTGCGGTATCGTTGGGAAGCTAACGATGTTGCCATTTGGGATAATCGAAGCACATATCACACGGCAACGTAAGCGTTCCTTCTAAATCATTGGTGTATAGGATGACTAGAAAGTTCCACAGAAATGATTATGGCAATAGCCGCAGAGCAGGCGACCGTGTGGTCAGCATTGGCGAAAAGCCATTCTTGGATTCAAAATCGCGTTCCAGGAGCGAGGTTTTGGATCTAGCCTACTAGCAAGTAATCATCATTCGGTTCAAGTTGATCAGGTGGGATTGAACCCAACCATTGCACCTCCTGGGCACAATTCAACTCATGTTCAGATACATATCCTAATTCAATGATGATTTTTTATACAAGCATTCGGTGCTAAGGCACATCAACAACATTCTCGGGTGGTCTCTGCGGCATGGCTCCGTATCTGTTGGCGAGTTCGGTTAGTTTCGGGGACATGGATCTGTCCATTCGCTATCCATAGCTCACGGAAATTAGATGCTTGCCAATGATGTCCCGGTATATCGGGTGACTTCTCGAACAACGGGAGGGTTGGCGATCTACATATCCAAACTAACTCCTCAATTTGAAACGTAAAAGAAATGAAGATTCTGCACCCACGCTGCGCACTGGAGGCCCATTTGGCAAGTACTGGCCAACGTCCACCACCCCAGTGGGGTGTTGTTTTGTTTATTGTGCACTTAGTATCATTTGATCTTTCTATTGTCGCATACTAGACCTGGGGCGCTGATAAGACACCAAGAATATTGACATCTTTTGGTCACCCACGTGAGTGTGTATACAGTACATGCTCTACTCAAGAAGGAAGAACCCGGATGGGGAATTTCTTACATCAACCTTCTCAGAGCTGTCCATCTTCGCTTCCGTTCAAGAAGGCCGTGTCAATTGGTATAATAAGCAACGGACGCGGGAACTCTCACAAAGGAGCGCTGAACCTCACACGATTTAGGTTTATTTCTCGCGCGGCAGTTTATCACGCTTCGCCAAACTACCCGATCTTCCCAATGTTCATACCGGAATACGGAACGCTTAGACTCATGCTACGCCGCTTCATCGTCTGGCAACACTTGACAACGTTATTCATGGAATTCAACGATACCTATAATCGGCTTGGGCAAATATACAGATGAGAATTCCCCTCTGCTATCGCTTCGGTAGGGCTTTGACAGTTCACATGGGACGACTGGCATACACATACCCACCATCATCGGGTAAGTAACTTCAACTCATATCTGTCGCTAACTGCCGTATACGCTGTTCCATTACTCGAAGACAAATGTCTCCCAATTAGTGGCATGTCTCATATCCCTGGCAAATTAGTGCGTGGATTCCCATCGTGTCCAGGTGGTTCGCCAGTATGAATAGACTGAGCCGACGTTGATGCACTGCTATGGCCCCGCTGTTCTTGAACATTGGTGCCGCTGCCGTATTCAACCTTCAGCTCACAAGTTCTACATGGAAGGGGCCATGTACAGATGAATCTCATTGGACAAGTCACACTGCTAGCCCATACCAGCACAAGAAGTAGTGTACCATTGTCAAGATTGGGGTTAATATTGTGTATCAGCAAATACTGGATGCATGCAAACTGTGAATGCCTGAACACCTTGTACAGTGAAGTATGTTGCATTGCAAAGAATGCTGAACCAGAAAGTAGAGGGTGTTCCAAGTAAAGTACTCTAATTTACAGTTGTAGTGAATGGCTCATGTTGCTTGACGGAGTAATGTGTGAGGCTTTGTGGAAAGGCTGTCCAGAGACAAACAGTGGCTCTCCTTCAGAGGCCTTTGCCAACAGCATGATGATGACTCAAACCGAAGATGTGAAAGTGAGAGGTGAAGGCTCATGAGTAAAGTACAAGTCCTTTTTCTCAGAGATAGTGGTCTGGAGGGGAGGACAGAAGGTGTTATTTACAATGTGCAAGGTTATATAATGTAGAGGGTAAGAAAGGGCAGGGTAGAGGGGAGAGCAGGAGCAGGTGAACAGAACACATGGAAATATCTCACCCCACCCACATAGGCATGGAAATGCCCAAGGGCCTTGCCTGTGGAGCTCAAGTAGAGACTGAGAAAAATAGGGTAGATAGAGCATTCATTTGAGACCAGCACTTTGTATGTGTTGTCTTATATAGGGCATTGCCCCAATAGAAAATAAATTGGATTATAAAAAAAAAGGAAAAATAAGCATAAGGTAGACATATGATAATTGAACTGGAGAACATACTTACCAATGTAAACTGCTTATACCAAAGACATGTATGCTATCAGTGAATGGGAAAGAGGTCATGGTGGATCTCAAGTTACAAATAGGGGAGACATATACAATTGAACTAATTGATGATACAAATGTGAAACAATGGGGAGGTTGTCAGGGGGACCCCCTTTTCCACTTCTGACTCTGCTCTCAGTTTCACTTCTGTGTTTCTGATTCTGCTTCTGCTCCCAGGACCATGTCCATCCGTTCTGAACATCTTGCCACTTCTGCTCTGCTTCTACACTTCTGCTCTCAGAATAGCACTGGAGACGAAGCGACTTGAAATAGTATGAGACATCCAGGGTCAGAGAGGATTTTGAGGGGGCATGCAGGGTCACTGGTGAGTACCGAGTGATCACCCTGACTGCATCAAGTGTAATATATTATAGGCTTGCTAGCAGCAGGGGTCCTTAGGCTTTTCTCCTTGGATTTCCCCTCTGTCAGCCCACATGATTGTGTGATCTTTGCAATGCCCAAGGGTGGCCCTTAGAGCAGAAAAGTCTCTCATAAGAAGACCAGCAGTCATATGGCATTCCACCACCATAGGTGGCTATGGAATCAGAGATAGCAACTTGGAAATCACAACCTCTTCCACACACACTATGTGTCAGGGGACACCCTGTTTTCCAGTTCCGACACTGCACCAAGTTCCAACTCCATTTTTGATTTCACTTCCAGTTCCGCTTCAATTTCCGACTTCGTTTTTGGAAATGGTTATGCTTTGGGGGGAACTTCCACCAGTTCCATTTGCCTTGCCAATTCCACTTCAATTTCTGACTCCACTTTCGGAACAGTGTCAGGAGTCAAGTGGCTTGCGTAGTAGGTGGCATCAAGGGTCGATCAAGGGTCAGGGAGGTCAGGGGGATGTAGGGTTGATGGCGAGTGCCGAGTGTTGTCCCTGGCTATGGAGCGTAGTATAATACAGGCTCACTGACATTGGGGGTCCTTAGACTTTTCTCTTCAGATTTCCCCTTGTCAGGTGAGAATGAATCCCTTCTCTTGTATACTCTGTTCATTTAATACTTCAGATTTCCCCTTGTCAGTTGTGTGGTAGTGTGATCTCCACAGCCAGCTAGGGTTGCCCTTACAGCAGAAAAGTCTCTCCCCTAGAGGACCGGTGTTCGTACTGCGCATTGCATTCCCCATAGGTGTGTTTGGAATTGGAGATAGCGACTTGGAGATTGCAACCTCTTCCATGCTCACGGTGTATGACAGCCCCTCTTCTTATGTAGAGCTCCCAACCCCGGAAATCCCATCCCATACTTCTCCTCCTTCGGGCATGGATCCAGACAATCGTCTTCGGAATATGGAGGAAGAGTTGACACGGAACTGGATGAAGACCAACGGGATTGAAACAGCCTTACAAATGATTTTGGCTAAGTTAGATATTCCATGAAGTGGTGGAAATGCAATGCAGGATGAATTGGATTTCGGAATAGTAGAAGTAGTGGAAGAGAGGATGTCCACGAAGTTGGCAAAAGTCAAACCCGCGACTCCAGTGGACTTTGATGGAGATCGGGAGAAGGGATGCGCATTTTTCAACACATGCAGCATCTACTTTGCAATTGTCGGAGACCCCTTTCTGAATGACCAGGCTCGGATTCACTGGGCATTGTCCTTTTTCAAGTCGGACCGCGCAGCCTGTTTTGCAAACAAGGTGATCCAACATGAAGCAAAGGGCAAGGGCAACTACTTCTGGGACTGGGATGCCTTCGAGAAGACCTTTTCCGACCAGTTCTGCCCAAAAAACAAGCAACTCACAGCCCTTAAGAAGCTCAAGGGGACCAGCTGGTACCAGGCCATGGATCTGGTCGATGACTACATTGATCGCTTCCAGGAGCTCATTGACCTCGGAGAATACAATGATGACAAGACGATTGTCATCAAATTCCGATGAGGACTAGATCCGACACTCCAGAGCCAAGTCGCACTGCTTGGGGATGGAGCTCTGGATTTCTATGACCCGGAAGGGTGGTACCAAGCTGTGCAAAGGATGTCCTGAAACAGGGAAGCAAATGATGCCTTTGTGGAGACAAACTGGAAGATGACAGGCAGTTCCGCTCGTCCTACTCCACCTGTGCCGAAACCCAGAACAGCATTCATTCTGACACAGAAGATATTTCTGATGGTTGCTCCACCTGCCCCTGCTAGGAACCCTAGCCCCCTCCCTCGAAGAGTGGCCCTGCCCCAATGGATGTTGACCGCATGCGCGGAAATGGCAACCCAACCGTCACCTGCTTCTGATGCCAGCAGCCAGGCCACTATGCCCACGAGTGCCCCCAAGCTTTCAATATCCAGCTTATGACCATGGAGGAGAAACTTGAGCTCCTCCCAGAGTTCCTCATGCTGGCAGACATAAGCAGAGTGCCCACTGCAGAAGAAAGTTCTGAAAATGCGGAACATGGTGCGTCAGTAGTAGAAGATGCATTGGATTTTGTGACGTGCAGCAGGTGAGATGTGTGCCCCTGCTGCCTGTACATAGCCAGTTTGCCTGTCTTGAAGTAGAAAATGAGAAGCCCACACTCCCCTTGCTTCATGCAGACCCACCATATAAAGTCACACAAAAGCTGAATCCGACATCCCGTCCATTCCACATCCGCCCTTGGAGAGACACCTCCCAAAGCGCTATGTTGTTGCTACCACCCCTGGCCCCAAGTCACTGGTCATTAAGGTGGAGATCCAGATGACAGAAATGGCGGAAGTCAAATCTGGACCCGCACTTGTTGATTGCAGGGCCACTGGTGAGTTTATGGACCAGGACTATGTGGAACAGAACTGACTGACCACACAGAAGTTGCAATGTGCAATCCCAGTGTTCAATGTGGATGGAAGCCCCAATGAGGCAGGTTCCATTACAGAAATAGTAGACACAATTCTCCGCTATGATGGACACATGGAACACACTTCCTTTGCAGTCACCAGCCTGGGGAAGCAAGACATCATCCTTGGGTTTACCTGGCTGCAGGAGCAACCCAGAGATCAACTGGCAGGCTCGGAAGGTGCTGATGAGTCGATGCCTGACCAAGTGTCACATGTGCCGGTCGGAAGTGCGGAAGGAGCGTCAGGAGCAGTGGAAGACCGAACGGCTCATACAGACATGTCATTCTGGCCCTCATCCACTGCTTTCAGAAGAGGGTTTTGAAGCGGAATTTGAACCAGCTCCCACTTCTGATTCAGATTCTGACTCAGACTCCGACGTTATCTGACTCAGCGTGGAAGACACTCTGGCAGAAGGGGAGTGCTTGCTGTACATAAACCTTCCGCGAAGCAGAACACATCCATGCCACCGGAAATATTTTGCAATGCCTTGTAGAAACCTCCAGGAAGAATGATAAAGTGGAGGTGGAGATTCTGGAGTGTCTGTGGGAGTTTGAGGATATCTTTGCCAAGGAGTCGTTTGATGCCCTGCCTCCACGGAAGTTGTGGGACCATGCCATCGAGTTGGAGCCTGGGTCAAAGCCCACCAACTGCAAGGTCTACCTGCTGTCACCCAGGGAGCAAGTAGAGCTCGATGCATTCCTTGTGGAGAACCTCCGTACAGTGAGGATCCGCCCCTCCAAGTCACCAATGGCATCTCTAGTGTTCTTCTTCAAGAAGAAGGACAGCTTGCTCAGACTTGTGCAGGATTACCGGGCCTTGAATGCGATCACGATCAAGAACCAGTACCCCATTCCACTCATTTCCGAACTGATCACACAACTCCGTGGGGCAAGGTACTTCACTAAGCTGGATGTCCGCTGGGGTTGCAACAATGTTCAG
This sequence comes from Gautieria morchelliformis, assembly GCA_015179125.1. Taxonomy (NCBI): domain Eukaryota; kingdom Fungi; phylum Basidiomycota; class Agaricomycetes; order Gomphales; family Gomphaceae; genus Gautieria; species Gautieria morchelliformis. The sequence goes on along the minus strand of WHVA01000372.1, from coordinate 42,050 downwards.
CTCTGTGAGGGAGACGAGTGGAAGGCCACATTTGGCACCAACCGAGGACTCTTTGAGCCACAGGTCATGTTCTTTGGCCTCACCAACAGTCCTGCCACATTCCAGACGATGATGAATGACATCTTCCATGACATGATAGCAGAAGTGGTTGTCTGCATCTACCTTGATGACATCCTAATCTTCACAAAGACACTGACGGAACATCAGGAGATTGTGCAGAGAGTGCTGGAACGGCTCTGGGAGTACAACCTGTGTCTCAAGCCGGAGAAGTGCAAATTTGAGTGGATGTGGATAGAGTATCTTGGGGTGATCGTGTCGGAAGGAAAGGTGGAAATGGACCCAGTCAAAGTTTCTGGTGTGTCGGAATGGCCTGCACTGCGGAACAAGAAGGAAGTCCAGTCCTTCATCTGGTTTGTCAATTTCTACCGGCGGTTCATCAAGGACTTCTCCTGCCATGCCTGTGCCCTCTTTGACCTCACCAAGAAGGACGTTGGATGACGGTGGGGTGAGCCAGAACAGGCCTCCTTTGACAAACTCAAGGAACTGATCACTTCTGCGCTGGTCCTGATCTTTCCCGATGACTCTCGCCCTTATTGAGTTGAGGCAGATTCTTCTGATGCAGCCACCGGAGTGGTCTTGTCACAGCAGTCATTGGAAGATGGTGACAGGTGGCATCCGATTACCTTCTTCTCCAAGAGCCTTAGTCCGGTGGAGTGGAATTATGAGATCCACGACAAGGAAATGCTGGTGATCATCTGAGCGCTGGAGGAGTGGTGACACTTCCTCGAAGGTGCTCTGTGACCATTCGAGATCTGGATGGACCACAAGAACCTAGAGTGCTTTCGCACATCCAAGAAATTAAACCGACGACAAGCACGGTGGTCCCTATACCTGTCTCGGTTCGATTTCATGCTCCATCACCGCCCCGGCTGCACCATGGGCAAGCCTGATTCCCTATCCCACCGTACGGATCATGGAAGCGGAAGCAGAGGCAATGCTGACATGACATTGCTCTGCCCAAGCCTCTTTGCAATCCATGCCCTCGAAGGAGTGACCGCAGTTGGGGTGGAAGTGGGAATGCTCCAGGACATCCGGAGGCAGTACCAGAATGGAGAGAAGGAGGAATCGGTGGTGAAGGTGGTCGAGGAGCTGCAGAAAGGGCATTCATGGTCGGTATGGGCAGTGGAGTGGTCAGAACGTGATGGGTTGCTCCACTTCAGGGGCAAGGTCTATGGTACATAGACGGGGTGGACCTCCGCCGCCACATCGTGTTCCAACACCATGACATCCGGGTTGCAGGGCATGCTGGCAGGTGGAAGACACTGGAGTTAGTGGCTCGGAACTACTGGTGGCCTCAGATGTCCCACTACATTGGACAGTATGTGAAGACGTGCGACCTTTGTCTCTGGACTAAAGCACAGTGGCATCCACCCATTGGAGAGCTTGTTCCACTCCCGATTCCAGAATCCCGCTGGGACACCATCAGTGTCGACTTCATCGTTGAACTCCCAGAGTCTCATGGCTACGACACAATCATGAACATCGTGGACTCGGTAAGCAAGATGTCCCACTTCATTCTGACACACAGGACAATCACAGCCCTCAGAGCGGCACGCCTGTTCCTTGTGCATGTCTGGAAGTTGCATGGGCTCCTGAAGCAAGTCGTTTCCAACCGAGGTCTGCAGTTCATCACGGAACTGACACGAGAGCTCTACTGCCTGCTTGGAATAATGCTGGCTACCACCACAGAATACCATCTGCAGAGTGATGGACAGACGGAATGTGTCAATCAGGAGCTGGAGAAATATCTCTGCCTCTTTGTCAACGAGAGGCAGGATGACTGGGATGAGCTACTTCTATTGGTGGAATTCCAATACAACAACCATGTACATTCTGCCACGCAGTAGACTCCCTTCATGCTCGACTCCGGACGGCACCCACGGATGGGCTTCGAGCCATGCCAGGCAGAGTCCCGACTTGAGACGGTCAATGAGTTCCGAGACCGCATGGACTCCACCCTGTCAGAAGCCAAGTCTGTCCTTGCGAAGGCCAAGGATGAAATGGCAAGGTACTACAACCAATGCTGGGTTCCTGCCCTGGAGTACCAAGTGGGAGACAAGGTGTATTTAGATGCAAGTGACATCCGCACCACATGCCCTTCACAGAAGCTTGCCCACTGTTATCTTTGGCCCTTCACATTGATGTGGAGGGTTGGACGGAACACGTACCACCTCCAACTCCCAAACTCCATGTCCCCCCGCCACCCCGTCTTCAACATAGTGAAGTTGCTCCCTGCACTTGAGGACCCAATTCCAGGTCGGAAGGCTCGTCCACCACCTCCACCGGAAATCGTAGATGGGGAAGAGCATTATGTGGTGGAATGGATCCTGGACAGCCGGTTTGTGTGAGGACGACTCCAATTCCTTGTGAAATGGGAAGGGTATGGGTACGAGGAGAATTTATGGGTCCCGGAGCAAGATGTCTCCACTCTGGACAAACTCCTTGAGTTCTACAGGACACACCCTGGTGCCCCTCACCGAATCCGTTCGTGTCCCATGCTTCGAGGACGCAGCAGGCTAGAGGGGGGTGATGTCAGGGGACACCCTGTTTTCCAGTTCTGACACCACACCCAGTTCTGCCTCCATTTCCAACTCCGCTTCCGGTTCTGATTTCATCTCCGACTCCACTTTCTGAAATGATTCCGCTTCTAGGAGAACTTCCACCAGTTCTGTTCGCTTTGCCAATTCCACTCCACTTTCTGACTTCCGCTCTCGGAACAGTGTCGGAAGTCAAGCAACTCACGTAATAGGTGGCATCAAGGGTTGATCAAGGGTCAGGGAGGTCAGGGGGATGCAGGGTTGATGGTGAGTGCCAAGTGTTGTCCCTAGCTGTGGAGCGTAGTATAATACGGGCTCGCTGACATTGGGGGTCCTTAGACTTTTCTCTTCAGATTTCCCCTTGTCAGTTGTGTGGTAGTGTGATCTCCACAGCCAGCTAGGGTTGCCCTGACAGACTCGTCACCAAGTTGCAGCCAACTCCTGATAGGCCAATGTACATCATATTCTACATTTGGAACACATTACACCATGGATCTATGGTTAGCTAGTTTTCCAAAACATACAGTTGTGACAGATTAGATTATCCTCAGGTTGTTTGCAACTACATGCCATCCATTGATGTTCAAGGCTGTCTGTTTTCTATTACCAAGGAAAGGATAGCTTTGAACTGGGTGGAAAGTGTTTTTCTAATACTTATTCCATTCATGCTGGCCCACTTCCTTTGAAGACTGGTTGATTTCCCAGAGTCAGATGCATTGAATAGTTTGCGCACCATTCCAGTGTTAAATATTATCTAACTTACCAAATATTCCTGGAACAAAGGTGATCGCATTTGGGATAGAAATCCATAATATACGCTACTAACTGCAGTCAGGGCCATAGCTTGGTACTCACCAGTGACCCTGCCCAACCTTGGCCTGCCCAAACTCTGCCTGACTCTGGATGTCATATAGTATGTGAGCAGCTATGTTGTTCTGAAAGCAGAGGTGGGGAGGTGCAGTGGAACAGTGGAAATGATGGAGTGAGAAGACTGGTGTAAATACTTCTGGGAGTTGAAGCAGAACCGGGAGCACAGTAAGCAGAACTTGGAGCTGAGTTGGAACTGGAAAAGGAAGCTTCCCCTGACACTACCACATGCTGAGTTTGAACAATCACCTTGTAACTCAGTGGCACCTGCAGGCAAGTTTCAAACCTTGCCATAAATCCAGCCAAGTAAGTAGAGGTACCCCATGGAAATTTAATTGGACCAAGCTTTTTGGTGGGATCCTTCAGGTGCTTGGCACACTGGCCTCAGGAGCAGTTCATTGCCAGCTGCCTGCTCGCAAGCAGCTGCAGGTGCAGGGAGTGCTGCACGCATCTGCTGACCTATTGTACCCCCTGTAACTAGTTAGTAATGAATTTGTTATGTTAAAAAATGCCTTGGAAAATTTTTACTGCCTTTTGAGATGGGCAGGGTGTCAAAATCAGCTGCCAGGTGAGCATACAAGCTTGGTGTGAGCAGTAAGCAACCAATAATAATATAAAAAATAGCTAGCAGCAATGACTAAGCATGCTATTATATTACCAACCAGCTGGCTGGGCGAGTGTGGTTGTGTGTGAGTGCTGGATTTACAGGGTAAGTACAGGTAACTGCTGGTAAGTCTTGTGGTAAGTGCAGATTTATGCCAGATTTACTGCTCTGTAAAACAACACTAGAGCTCTTATGGATGTGCTATGAGCTACAGGTGAAGCTCACCACCAAGCATAACTGGCACTGCTTCTCTGTTGCTATCTGATGATATTTCAAGTGAAAACTTCAATTCTATACTCTAAACTTTTCAATAAATTATCTAGACTGAATTATACATGCAGGGCAATGCTGCTATAGCTACCACCATACCATAGTTCAAACCATCACTGGGTAACTTGGTAGTGCCCACTGGCAGCTTTCAAACCCTGCTGTAACCCCCTGTAAATCTGGTGAAGTAAGTACAGACTGATAAGTATATCCTTGTAAATTTTCTGACCTGGAAGGGCTGAAAGTATATCTGTCATTCTACACATTATTAGCAATGGAATGTAGCAAGGAAATCTACCATCTTCCCTAGGTATGATGCATAGTAGCTGTGACACAATTCTTTAGGTTCTGGGATAACATTTGAATTACTTTGTTGTCACTGGTAGTAGCCAATTTTTCCCAAATGAATTTGTCTAGTTGAGCCTGTGGCCATGGTGGTAAGTGAGAATGAACTCTTAAACAGCGGTAACAGTGGTTAGGGATCTTCTAAAAAATCCTGAGGGTCAAATCTGTCATGCATTGTTGCAAGCTTTTGGTTAGCCACTGCACCAATGCCATCACCAGATAAAGCCTGAAGCCATACCTCCTCCTTGTCAGGGGACACACCCTTATCTAGCTTTGACTCTGCTCCAAGTTCTGCTCCAATCCACTTATACTTCTGGAAGCACCTCCACCAGTTACACTCACTCCACCACTTCTGCTCCACCTCCCCACCTCCACTTTCAGAATGACATTGGATGTGAAGCAGCTCATGTACTACATGGCAACCAGGGTTGGGCAGGAGGGCAGGGTCACTGATAAGTACTGAACAATGACCCTGATTATGGTTGAGTAGTTTATAGTATGGGCTCACTGCCAGTGAGGAATTGTCAAGGAGAACCTGCAGGTTTATTTTCTATCTTGTATCTCCATCTCCACCTATTCTGTTCTATATTTCCCCCTTTCCCTGTTTCTGAGATTCATACTTCCCCTATTGTGTCTATGTCCAGTAGATTGGCCCACTCAGTAGCTATACAGTCACACCTTAGGTAAGGAGACACAGGTCTGCCCAAAGTGAGTGGAGTGAGGATATCTCATTCTCTACTTCAAGACAGGAAAGTTATGTACAGGCAGCAGGGGCACACATTTTGCCTGCTATGTGTCACAAAATCCAATGCTTCTTCTGCTTCTGATGCATTGTAATCCACACTCCTGAAATGGTCTTCTGCAGGGGGTGCCTGTAAGGGCAATCCTAGCTAGTTGTGGAGATCACACTACCACACAACTGACAAGGGGAAATCTGAAGTACATACATAAATGAACAGAATATACAAGAGAGGGGATTCTCACCTGACAAGTGGAAATCTGAAGAGAAAAGTCTAAGGACCTCCAATGCCAGTGACCCAGTATTATCCTATGCTAGTCCATGGCCAGGGCCAACACCCAGCACTCACCATCAACCCTGCATTCACCTGGCCTCTCCAACCCTTAGCCAACCCTGGATGCTGCATACTATGCAAGTTGCTTGACTTCCAACACTGTTCCAAAAGTGGAAGTCAGAAAATGGGGCGGAATTGGTGAAGCGAGGACTGGTGGGAACTCCCCCAGAAGTGGAAATGATACCAGGATCGGAATCAGATATGGAAGTGGAACTCAGGGTAGTGTTAGAACTGGAAAACAGGGTGTCCCCTGACAGTGCCTCACTAATATCTGCCTTTTAGAATTAATATCAGATATATCAGAATAGATATATTCCAAATGCTCAGGGAGTGGGAACCCTTCATGCACCCCTGTGTGTGATGTATGCATGAGCTCACTAAGCTCTGTGGAGCGAGCACGTCACTGCTTGGTGTAGGTCACATGACCGAGTCAAGGAGGAAATAGATGATAACAGAGGAACAAGAGGTCCAAAGCATTCGCTTTTGGAGCAGTATAGTGTAGCCAGTAGCCAGTTATAGTAGACTCTCAACAAAGAATTAGAGAAAACTATCAAGAATTAAGCTCTGTAGCTATCAAACAAGTCTACAGTGACTTCAGGGGGTGAAGTAATTTCTGGATTATTCTGGATGTTTTGTGCATACATTTATGGTAGCTACTTATACTATAATAGTAGTGACTACCAGTGTTCAAGATAGTGAGTGAATGGGTCAGGATAATGTCTTTTGAAAATGCTCCACAGGCTGCATACAGCTGTGGGGCAGGAACAATGATGGGGATACTTGTCCTACTGACAAGTATCTAAGATGGGACCTTGGAGCAGTATATAAAGCCCCTTTCAACATGAAATACAGTTCGTAATCAGTGGAGCTAGTCAGGGGAATAGAATAGAAAAGAATCTTGTGTGTCTCCTGTGCTGTGTGCCTACAGCAGCCTTGGCAAGGCATTTGCCATCTCTGTACCTCTCTCCCGAGGTAGCTATTCAGTAAGTCCATAGATAGGACTGTATACTGTAATTTCCATTGTGTCCGATGTCCCTGTATGGCACTATTAGTCCCATAGCAATATTTCTTCTGACCAGGGCCCAGGTGCCTGCTTTCCAGGGCAGGCACTGTTACTGGTGCATGGATGATCTCTCCCAGGTAGTTAGCTCAGTTAGACGTTATTTAGACCTTAGAATAGTGTGTGATATAACTATCCCATTTATTCTAACACACCCCTGCAAGTTTGTGTTCCACAAGAAATAATGAGTGTGGGGAACACACTTGCCCAAAGAATAACTGTCCGGGGGTTTTCCAGGGATAGGAATCGAGTGGTAACTTGTTTCCTGGCTTTGGAATAAAGATTTAAATAAAATCGAATATTTAATTTTAACTTTCACTTTCAGGGGTACTACCCTGAGATCGGGTAGCATGATACGAGCTGTTTTGGATCATATGATCGAATATCTATGCAGGGTATGCAGGAAATGCAAGGTTCGAATGGGCATCAATGACCAGATATGAAAAAATGATGGGGTGCTCAATAGGGTGATATAAATGTCGTTCTATAGACGAGTAGTTAAGCCCCTGTCCATCCTGTGTCTCGAAATGAATGCCGGTGAGTGGCTCCATAGGTACATGCAAGGTGGTTAGAGTCGAGTGTATCAGAGGGCCGGTGTGATCTCCGTTCGAGAATGCAGCTGGCAATCGATCCCACTGGTCTTGGACTCGTCCCCTAATGCCTTTGATAGTGTCAAAGGGATTCCATGATATTTGAGCGAGTATGAGAGTGATGATGGCAGTGATAATGGTGAGGGTTACAGTGGTCTTTGCACCTCGAAAGCCGCGTGGTTTCTCATGAGTTTTGATTGCACACTGCAGGCATATAAAAGTTTTCTTGTCTGAAAAACTGTTGAAAAACTGTAAAAATTTTCCAAAAATTTTTAGTGTTTTTTTATGTAAAAAAAACTATAAAAAGATTTTGTGTTTTATCAGAATTTGTTGAGCAAGAAAATTGTAAAAAAATTCAAAGTTTTTTTCAGGGTTTTTTATGGGTTTCTTTGTGTTTTCACAAAGAAACTTATAAAAAGACATAAAAAACCCTGCAAAAAACTTTAAACTTTTTTTCCAATTTCCTCACTCAACAAATTCTTACAAAAACACAACATTTTGTTAAAGTTTTTTTACATTAAAAACACTAAAAAAAATTGGAATATCTTTACAGTTTTTTGAACAGTTTTTCAGACCAGAAAATCTTTATATGCCTCCAGTGGCAGTAAGTCTCAAATCTCGTTCGAATGGATTAATGGGAAGCTTATCAGTTATATCCCATACTGATATCACAGTGGCTCTCAATTCCTGTGGCACGGTAGCGCAGTCGATGTCAGCGAACGGCAGGACATCCACATATGGTGTATGTGGTGCCGGAGACAGTTCTTCTTCAATTTTCTTCATCATCTCACTAGTCCCATGTGATTCAATGCGCACATAGAGCTTTTGGAGCTTGGGACAGTGTGGAATCGTGTTTCTGCTGCATGTGAGTGTTGAGGAGTGTGGGGGTTTGATGATGTGCGCGGACATGACTCTTTCGAAGCTGGCAGCATCAGGTGAGAGTCTCTCGTTCTGTGTTTCAGAATGCTGATGACAAGGTCGAATGACAGTACCATAGAGTCCAGGTCTGTTCATCTGGTGGTTATGATTCTCGACCGCACCGCCAGGTGCATAGCATCGAGCCGTCGAATGCCTGCCTCTCCCGCAGTTGTTGCATGAGAAATGCAGTCCCAAATCGTCAGATATCTGTGAGCTATTGGAGTGTCAATTGTTCTGTGAGATTCTATGGGATCTAGACTGAGAGGAGCTCTGCAGCCTCGCTTTCGCGATGAATACGGTGGCCATCTGATCTGACAGTATAAGTGAGTTCAGATCAGCTTCATGTCCCTCCAGTCGTTCCTCAACTCTTCAGGGATCCTGGTGATCATCCTGATAGTAGAGGCGATGGCTCTCCAGGATTCTGGGACATTTCTGAGTACTGTTGCACTGTGAGTAGAATCTGCAATAATTTCTTCCATTTTCTTCAGCTGTGTCCTGTATTCCTTCATAATAGTGAGGTATGTCACCACAGACTCTCCCTCTGCCATGTGGTGGTGGTTCTCATATCGAGTCCTGACAATACTGATCTTGCTAGGATCAGTGGACTCAAATTTCTGGATGAGTATGCCCCAGGCATCCTTTGCCTGGTCCGTATCATCAAGGGTCGTCTGTAGTTCGGATGAAATGCATATTAATATCTGGTTGTAAGACGAATTATTTCTGTCATTCCACTCATCAAGTAATTGTGTGATCGGCACCATCCCTATGTGCGGTACACCGGCCGTCACAGTGCATGCAGGGTTCATAGCTTCTGGAATCAGGTCAGTGCTGGTTATCATGGCATAGAGACCTCAATCCCAAGCCGTGGCTAGTAGTTTGCATTTCCAAGAGACCCAATTATCCCGCCCGAGCTTGGGCCGGAACTCCCTGAATTTATGAATGTCATGCTTGGGGTGCATGGCAAACATAATAGCCATTTAAGCTCTGGTAAGACTGAGACTTGTAATCTTTTGTAAAGCACGGCACGCAAGCTACTGCATACATATATGAAGAGGGTGAAGGGAGTTAAGGAGAAATAGATTCAAGCACCAATTAAGGGCTGAAGCGAGTCTGGGACCAATACGATGAGAACTGTGGCTTCAAACAGCCAGCTACAATAGCACAAATGTAGCTTCTTACTGCCTAAAGTTCTATACATGTTTCCTAGCTATTTAACTAGCTTGGAATGAAGCTATGCTATGAAAGATGCTTGTGAGCAAGCAGGTGCCGCCAGTGCATGATATGTGCACCAGTGCTGGGCTATGTACCTATCTGATCATTTAGGTACTAGTGCCTTGATTTGTGGAGCTTTCTATACTATTGTGGAGCGACTACATATATTCAGGAATGATGGAGCAGCCCCGGAACCAGGCTCAGGGTTAAAGGGGCCAGCAAGATGCGCATGTGAGTGATGTCACATGCGCATCTAATGCATCGCGGGCGGTAATGCGTATATGCACGAGTATGAGCACAAGAGTGCTAGGATAGAGCCTGATCTCCCATCCATAATATAACAGATGATGGGGATAATGGTGTATTATAGTATTGGGTATTGGGCAGGAGTATCTGTTCATACATGATGATGGAAGCGAGGGTGAATGATGTGAATGTTGGAGGAGCTGGTGAACTGATTGGATAATGGACGAAGGGAACAGATATTTTCCAGGGTGATGAGTTCAGTGGAGGGTGATCATGCCACGATAAAATGTTGATGACATGGTGGGATTGAAGGAGAGTGACACAAAGGATGATGCAACTCGGTGAACCGACTGAGTTTGAAAGGGCATGTGACTGACAAAAGGTTCCATGTGGTCCTTACCACCACCAGCTCCTCTCACCAGGTCCAGGGGGACAGTGTGCAAAATGGTGTGCATGACCATACAAGATGTGTGACCCCCCTGCCTCCCTGCCTGCTTTGACTGCAAGGCAACTGTAGGTCCTCAGTGCAATCAGAGCAAGAAAGAGCATGAATGCATGTGACCATGCTGACTGCCGGTTGCCCGGTAACTTGGCACATGTCCAGGCATGTGCCAAGTTTGGAACCCTGCCGTAATTCCGGCAAAGTAAGGTCTGACAAGGTTTACAAGATTTGTGACTGTGGCCATAAATTTCATGGGGTAAAGGGACTTACGTCTGCATCTGCACCTCTCCACAGGTCTACATGTATGGTGCAAATACACCCCAAGGTCTGCACACATAGTGCTTCTGGAAAGATATATATGTATGGTGTCAATGCACCATCCACACATGCCAATTAGGGTGCATGCAATGCACCTTCCACAGATGTTATGACCATGCCGCTTGACCATCTCCACCACCTCTGGAACACCTCTGCAGCACCTCCGACTCTATTCCACAACCTCTGCATCCCACAATCTCGACCCTTTGTTTTTCAGTGCCCCTGGATGACTCTATTCATCGGCCTCCGTGCTTGACCCTTAGCAAAGCAGATACCATTTCCAGATTTCTGCTTGTTCCGATGCCCATTGTACTTATGCACCCTTTGTTCTTTTGCCATTGTTCTTACTCTACCCTGCACCCCCTTGTTTTCCCCTTGTTCCACATTAGTTACTTACCCCATATGTCTATCCGATTTCCCCTCCCTCCGGAATTTTCTTAGTACTACCCTATTACCTGTTGTCTCAGCTCTTTGTATAAAACCCCGCATGTATGTCTCCGTTTCTGCAATCAGATAATCGACTTTGAGATGTGAACTCCTTCGCACTATCTCCTGTTCTTAGCACAGCGAGTCTTGCAAGCTCTGTCTCTCTCTTGTCAAGATTGGTTTTTAGGTGTTAATATTGTGTATTAGTGAACACAGCAAATGCCCGAATAGCTTGTGTGAAGAAGTGTGCCGTTCAGCAAATAGGATGAACCAATAAATGTTCAGAAGGTAAGAGGGCTGCCCGAACAGAGCTTGCCCTATCTACAGTCATAGTGAAGTAGCCCATGACACTTGATGATGTAACATGCAAGGTGTCACAGAAAGGTTGTTAAACAGCAACAATCCTTTCATGGGCGAAGATGCTCCTTCGGAGCCCTTCGCCGACAGCGCCGGTAATAGTATGAAGGCTAAGGTAATGAAGGTGAGGTACGAAAACTCACCAGTGGTGCTTAAGTCCTCCTCTGGTTGAAGATATAAATCTGTAGGTGAGGGCTCAAGACGATGGTCACAGTGGGGTCAAGTTTTACACAAGATAGACATATGATAATTGAACTGGGAATATACATGCAAATGTAAACTACTTATATCGAATGCTCAATATGATATCAGCGAATAGGAAAGAGGCTGTCTTGAGTCAGGGTCAGATAGGGGTGTGCAGTCAGGATACAAATAGATGAAACACATATACAATGGAATGAAAGAGGAGTGCAAACATGAAACGATGGGGAGGAAAGAGGGCGAAGGTACCTATGTACAAAAATACACCTTGAGACCTGCATACACATTACCCTGCACGGACTCTTCATCTGCTGGGTTGATCCCACACAATCTACGGGTAGGACGTCCCACGAATGCATTCCGGCCATAGGAACACCCAAAGGGGGTGTCATGACGCGTTTATCTCCCATACTTAGAAGCTCGGTTTTCCTATTTTCTCACCCCACCTTCATGTTCGTTCCGATCACCATTGCTATGTTCGGCAACCAACTCTCGCTGTTCGCGCCAACTACCATAGCTGCGCCGTCGAACGCACTATCAATGTCCTGGGACTGACTCGGCAGTCATCACTGGGCCTACCACCTCCTCTGCTCGACCCTCTTCCGATGGTGTCCTAATAGTTGGGTTGTCATGACCTGTGCATTTCGTGCACCTTGGCATCCCCATTTTCCCTTTCGCTACTCCTCCTCAGTGTTCGCTCGGCTTTGCCCTCCACCTCGACCTCTCCTCCCCTATGTCACCTCTGTTCGCCTTTCCTTGCATTTCGCCGAATGGCTATTCGCTGCTCACATCATTCGCCAGCAGGCACACCATCAAAAATGATCGATACCATTCACCCGGCATGATGGTCCATCATTAACCCCATCGTCTTCTTAAATCCAACCCCATTGGGCGTTCGTATGGTCAAAGTATGTTCGCAGGACATCCCCTCCATAGGCCGTGCGGAATCAACCCAGTAGACCAAGAGTCCGTGCAGGGTAGCATGTACGTGGGTCCCAAGACATGGTTTTGTCCATAAGTGCCTTCACCACCTCTACTCTCCATCGTTTCATGTTCTCCCTCTTCTTACATTCTATTGTATGTTTATTTCATCTATGTTGTATCATGGCTGCGCACCCCTATCTAACCCTGACTTGTGACGGCCTCTTTCCTATTCGCTGATACCTTACGAGCATTCGATATAAGTAGTTTACATTCGCATGTATATTCCCCAGTTCAATTATCATACATCCATCTTGTGTAAACTTGACCTCGCTGTGACCATCGTCTTGAGCCTTCTCCTGTAGATTTCTATCTTTGACCAGAAGAGGACTTAGGCATCACTGGTGAGTTCTCATACTTCATCTTTGTTACCTTAGCCTTCGAGTTATTTTCTGTGCTGTCAGCGAAGGGCTCCAAAGGAGTGCCTTCACCGACGAAAGGATTGTCGCTGCTTAAACAACCTTTCCATGACACCTTGCATGTTACATCGTCAAGTGCCATGGGCTATTTCGCTATGACTGTAGATCAGGGCGAATTCCTTTAGAGTAACCCTCTTACTTCTTAACTCTTACCTCTTCGGTACTGTTCGCTGGGCGATTCGCTAGATCGCACACGCTATTCGGGCATTCGCCACTAACATGCGATATTAACGCCCAAAAATCCAATCTTGACAGGGGGTTGAGTCGAGAAGGTGATGGGACTAGTGATGAACCATCATGCCAGGTAAAGGATGTTGATCATGTTTGATGGTGTGCCTGCTGGAAAATGATGTGAGCAGTGAATGGTCATTCGGCGAATGCGGCAAACGGCGAATGCAGCGATCATAGAGGAGGTGTGGTCGAAGGGAAGGGCGAAGCCGAGCAAACATGGAGGAGGAGTGGTGAAAGGGCAAATAGGGATAGCTGGGTACAAGAAATAAACAAGTCACGACATATCTCTGCCTTTGATACTCTGTCTTCCACCTCTTCTGACCTCTGTTCTCCGACCTCTGACCTTCAGTACCCTCCGCAAAACCTCCGCCTCCTCCAACCTCCGGAACTCAAATCCAAAATACCTAGGACGATAGTTCATCAGGGGCACAACACATAAGTTGAAGCCACTGTCCTTTCTAGTTCCGATCTCCGGGATTTCGGATATGTAACAACAGAGCTACATGTACAGTGAATCTGCACCATCCCACAAGGAGGATGTTCAGATTGACAATAATGTACATTCTTCTGGGTTATATTAGATATCTTTTAAAGTATCAACCCTAACCAAATTCAAGTCCATCATTTTGAGCAATTTGTATATTGTGGATATCCTAAAAGTTTTTGAATATTTGTATGTGCTGAAACATAATGTGTGTTGAGATAACAGAGCAATTTCAGATAGGATTTGGATGACTATATGTTAAAAGTATATATGAAGTTTATTAGATGTATAATGATAGAATGTAGAGGCAAGTATGGACAATATGAGTATATGTTAGAAGTATATATGAAGCTTGTTAGATGTACAATGACAGAATGGAGAAGCAAGTATGGACAATAACTCTAAGGTCTCTAAAGGAGAGCCTTTGCTGATGAAAGGATTGTTCCTCACTGAACGGCCTTTCCACAGAGCCCCACACACCACATCATGGAGCCTTGTGAGCTATTCACTTGGACTGTAGATATGGGTCCTTTATTAGGTCACCCTATACCTTCTACATACTTACTGGTTCGGCTGTCTTCATTAATGCAATAATAGATAAACTATACAAGTACTTCTCAGTATATGCTCGTGTGCAAGATACTGAGGAAGAAAGACTTCTAACTATCTACTTTATAGTCTAAAGAGAACAATGGTGGAATAGAACAATAGACTACGCATAAACTATCTATAGCGATGAACAATGGAGCCTTGAGACAACAATGGCACCCTAAGGGATTTGTCACATGGTGTGACACAGGGTGCTGCGGTTTGCTCTCAGCTTACGCGTTCACTCCTACAATTAAAACACATCCTTCACTGACACATGATACTAAACACCCAAAAACCAATCTTGACAGGGAGCTACACTAGGGGCATAGGAAAGTTTTCCCATGGGAAAACCCTGCATAAAACTGGAAAAAGTGGTTGGATTATATTATAAAAGTTTGGGCAGGGAAAACCATAACAAACCTGTGGATTCTCCCATGATTTGGCTTCCCATGAAAATCCAAGCAAAACCATAGGATTTTGGCAGGTAAAACTCTAAATTGAGAAGAGATAGAATTATAAGTAGGTTGTTTGTCATGGCAAGATTTGGTGAAAACATGAGGTTTGCATGGATTTTGCCGACCTGCGAGTTAACAAAATGGTAATATTTTGCCAGTTAAAATTATAAACAAATACATGGTATTACCCATGTTTTCCCTGGGGGGTAAATGTAAAGCAAACAGTGAGTCTTCATGGCAGGGGAAACCATTTACCAGTATTATCATTATGATTTTTCCTCTCATGAAGACTCACTGTTTGCTTTACATTCCCCCCCCCAGGGAAACCCTGGGTAATGCCATGTATTTGTTCATAATTTTAGCTTGCAAAATATTTTGCTAAGATCTTGCAGGTCAGCAAAATTCATGTTAAACCTCATGTTTCACCAAGTCTTGCCATGAAAAACAACCTACTTATAATACTATGTCTTCTCAAGGTTTTATTTAGAGTTTTACCTGATAGAATCCTATGACTTTGCTTGGATTTTCATCACACACCAAATCATGGGGAGATTCACAGGTTTGTTATGGTTTTTCTTGCCAAAAATATTATGATATAATTCAACCACTTTTTCCAGTTTTACTCAGGGTTTTTCCCATGGGAAAACTTTCCTATGCCCCCAGTGCTACGCTCCCTGTACGGTGATTTCAAACATAGCCTGTTTTTACACATGGTCTATTTTTATTTGTCTCATAGTGTTTTTTAGATTCACTAGTGACTAGGCGAGACAGAAGAATCTGCTTCTCACTTCAGATTCAGCTCCCTACATATTACATAGAGCCCTAAACCATGATCAGCCATGGCTTAAGAAGGTAGGTGTTCAAGTCACCTGATATATATGATTGCTTTACCCAAAACAACGCTTTTGCTGTTCTTCTTGGCAGCCTTTATACCATCCACATATCCTCTTTCATTGACAACATCTACAGTATTGACAAGATATTATCCCACATACTAGGTCGATGATCAAAAAAATCCCATTTCAGGGTATATGCGCCGGTTAGACCCTTGCCTTGCGTTTGGGTTCCAGTGAATGTAAATGGTTATGATGATTCTTGGAAAACTACAGAATCTCCAGTGGCAAATTACTTTGGAGAACTACTTTGATCAATGTTGTTCACCCTGCCTACCATGTCACTCAAATTAGACAGGAAATGCCACTGTGTAGCATCTAAAAACGATGCACAAGCGACCGCGAGTTTAGGACACCTTGATCTGGAGGCAGTCGCGATCGGGAGAGACCAGTCCGTGGAGGATATGGGGACTGAGCCCGAGGACTGCCTTCGAACCAACGGCCTAATAGGACCATTTTCTTGATTCGTATGTGGGTCAGTCTCCAGAGTCACCTTAAGTGCCACTGTCACCGGTATCGGGCCTGCGCGTGCTCAATGTCTAACTGGGTTTCAAAGGTACTACGGGCACTGACCAGGTGGAAATAGTACAGACATTGTTATCGGGTTCATGTATTACACAGTAATTTCCTCAGCCGTTGAAACAATTGAGACTAAGCCCTCGGTCATTAATTCTGTGGATGAAGGGTTGAAACACCTCCACCGCCCAGCCCCTAAGCACTTACGTCGGCACAGCTTCGATAGACTGTAGGAAGGTACTGTCACCCTCCTGGCGGCGTACAATAGTCAGTTTCCAACCCGTGTTAAGAAGAAGGGTCTCAAATTGGGTAATAGTGCGCTCCTGGGAATTGAACATCGTAAACATCTACCAATGAAGAACCAAGTCGTTAGTTGTATTCCAGGTCCAGGCATCGGAATGATTTACAGTACTGTCGGCACAGTAGATCAACTCACTTACTGCACCGAAGTTGGCCAACAACGGAGCTGGAGCTTCTTTCGGTACGGCGCCCGGGATTCTGGAATCGTTATCCGCAGAAGGGTCGTGGCAGGTAAAGGGCATGATAGAGTCCAAAATCAAAAGCTTTGTGGTCGGTATCGCGCTTGCGCGCAATCTAATCAAAATTTTGGCACAGTAAGCATCCGACCAGTCATGCATGATCTGTTTGAGTAAGAAAATGGAGGCTGTTTTCTGAGGCTGTGCCTCAAAGAAATCGTGCGCTTGATGAGTCGTTGTGAGAGTCGAAGCTCAACATATCATTGTGATAAATAATACCTTCAAGTTTGACTCTTCCTGTTTTCACAGCATCCGGCATGATCTTGTCCCAGTGCTGTATATAAGGGGGAGATTAGTTATGAAAGAGACTGTCAGATTAAAATCATAACCTTTTTAGCATCCTCGATGACGCGAGGCAGATCTTGGAGTACGATGTTGATGTCTGGGAAGTCTCGAGCGAGGGGAAGGCTTGAAGTACCTATCCCACCACCGACGTCTACAACCACAGATCCCTTGGCGAGGCTTCTCCATTCGAAAGCTTTTCATAATAGATATACTGAGTTCAATTGCGAACTACGGAGGATAAAACAACGTACCCTTAATAATGGCGTTAGGAGGCTGCAATGTCTCAACGCCCCGCATACCGAGACCGAATCGATGGTGGCGGAAACTCTGTTCAGGTCGGTTGTAGAACTCCCATAGAGTGTCATTAGTCTTGAATGCGCGAGAGAATGGGGTGGCATTGACATCAGTAGACTTGCTGATTGTGGCATCTGCGAGTGTTTCCCATCCATAAGCACTCGCCTTGAATGCCTCATCTAGACTGGGAAGATCACTCAGTTATGGTATGGGAATAAGGATAGCCAAGAAACCTACTGATGTGACACGAGAGCAGCCAAGCCCATTGTATTATCGTGCTTTTGCTTCGGGCTGAATGGGGCGGAATGAGGCACATTGAATGCAGTTGAGAACTAAATACTTGCTGGCTGATAATCTCTTGGCTCGGTTTCATGGTGTCCATCACACTGGAAACGCGTGTGTTCGTATAAACATCAGGTGTGATCTCTTTATAGATGTGGTGCGTGGCGAGGTAGCGAATGAAACGACCTGTTAGTGATGGCGTCAAGTTTATGCTTGCAGCATTCCCGATTTGAAGTATGGCTAACCGAGCTTTTGGGGATCCTGGCCATTCTTGGCGGCTATGGCGTCAATGTGCACACCCTAGCGAAATTGGATATCTGATCTGGGACGTTCATCTGCAGGACTAACCTGTGGGCCTCCTTCTCGGAGAATTTCCGTGACATTGGATTCAAGGCAGACACGCAAGGCAGTGGACTTGAAAAACTACAGGCGGTTCGAACCAGTCAGTAATCGTAGATGGACTCGAAATGAGAGCTCAGCACATACACCGCTGACGACATGATACAACGACACTTGAGGAGGGGTGAATATTGCTTCAAGGTGCAAAGCAGCGGCGCTGATGATGGCGGCAGCCTCTGCAACATGGGGATCCGCACGGAAGGCTTCGGAACTTGGATGGAAGGGCTCGTATAGATCAGGGATCGTCAGCCCCTTGCTGGTACAGGCGGCCTCCACGGTGGCTAGAGATTTTGTGATGAGCTCTACAAGTTGGTGGGGGAGAGTCAACATGGCGGAAGTTGCGATGCAGTGACTGGAGGAACAGTGACTATTAAATATGCTCCAGAGTTGGTCGATGATGGATCGAATCTGAAATGCCTGTTTAAAGCCTCCAGATTACTTGGCCACGAAGTATTGGGCGCACTGGGAACGCTATAAGTAAGCTGCTGTTCCATTAGACCTCATATGCAATGGAAGAACCTTGATTTTGAAGTGTCATACTATTCCTATTTTAGCAACCTGTACTAAATATAAGGCATGGATTCTGTAAGTATACACAGCGACGTTAAGGATTTGTATAAGCTGCTATTTGAGATGCCCCGTGTGAAACCAAAGTTGGTCGAAGCCCGGTGTCAAAGCCGAGAGATAAGCTCGGTCCAGTTTGACGCATCAGACCGAGGGTTTCTGAGTCCTAGTGATGTGCGGGCCGGGCTAGGCTCGAAAGCCCGGGCTTTAGCAGGCTCGGGCTCAATGAAGCATGGAGCCCAGCCCATTCAGAAAGGCCCGGCCGCTCGCACCCGGTCTATGGACACGTCTATGGACGCATCCATGGACCCACAAACCCTAAAACATAAAGTCATGTGACCTCAACACCCACTGAACCCCACGAACCATGCCCACCCATGAACCACCAGAACGCGTCCATATCTGCCATATATAGACAGATGAGTATCCAGCAGCCGAACTAAAATATTTTCATATGCCCCCTTTTTACCGCGAGGATATTACGATGTCTTCCACATGTCCATGCCCATATATAGACCAATTGTGTAATACTACCCGCTGGATTAAAAATTTTGTCTTTCCCTCCCTTTGACCGCGGCCATTTGGATGCAAGTGAACCATTGTGTTGTCCCATTCACAATTCGAACCGATAAACGACAACTGAGTCCCAGTAACCCGTTACGACGAATAGCCGCGAGAACAATTTGCAGAGCCTCTAGCTGTGTGGGTGAGTATGGTGAGCCGAACATTGTGAAGACATCGAAGCGAAATAACGTGGGCAAAGCATACCAAAAGGTACGATCTTGTATTCTCCTCATGCCTATAAGCTACTACTATAGCTATATCTACAGTGTATTAGCTGCGGCAGCATCTTTATCCACCACCAAATGGCCGCCATTCCACCGAATAATGACCAGCCAGCACCAGTCCCTGCCTTTCCTTTTCGGCTCGCTCCACTTGCACCTGTTATTATCCCTCAACCGCATGTGTCGTCTATTCCAGCTAGCAGTGGATGTCCACGCTGTGGGAGCTTGCGCGGGAACAAGGACTGCACCGATGGCTGTTGCAAAGATTGCTGTGTTAATGCTGCAATGGCAAACCCTACTTGCGCTCTCTGTAACTACTGGGCTCATCAACTACGAAGAAATGGCTTCCCACAACAAGAGAACGCAGTAAATGTCCAGCAACCGATCTTAGCTTTACAACCGGCTGTACTACCTGTCGCTCTTCCACTACCTCCTCCTCCCACTCTCCCTCCTGCTCATTCAGCCACCTCTGCTTGTCCCTCAGTGCCTTCTGTACCTCTCCGGAGCCTGTCATATCCATTGGCGCCTGGGTGGCAAGATGCCCGACAAAATGCCCTGAATGTCGAGGCAATGGCCTTGGCCCATGAGCGCCAGCTCCAAAAAAAACAGACAGAAATTGAACAGTCACATAGCTTTGTTTGGTTTGCAGAGGTGCATATTATTCAATTTATTCTAGTTAATTAATTACAATAATATTCCCTTGCAGCCTGATAGGCCGCCACTTATTATTGCGATCCAGGTGCCAACCCCTTACATGTCCGTTGATAGCATCAAAACACTGAACTTTGATCTCATGGAGGTTCTTGGGCTCCAGCCGAGGTCACTCTGTCATGCGTTTACTCAAGGTGAATGGCGCACCCACCAGATGTCTACTCGCTGGAAAATACAACCAGGTCAACGACTACTCTACCGAGCTTATGACCTCCCAGAGAATGTGTGTGTTAACTTGCAGATTGAAATCAACCGACAACCGCATTACCAAAACATCGAAGCAAAGAATATCAAGCGCAAAGGCGAAGATTCAGTCTCTCCCTATTCCAAATCAGCAAAGCTCTCATCATCCTCGGGCATTCATGACAAGCTATATGCATATCAACCATCATCTCATCGTCAACAATCTGTCGACGCGGCCCTTCAGCCCGCAGTCACTACTACCACATATCGTGATTCATATTCTCCACCCACTGCTAACATTGATGCCATTATGGCCTGCACATATAAAACACACTCGGTATCAACCTCTACCAGCACGACACTCATGCAAGATGACATGGAGTACCCACATAAGTCTTCATTTCCAAATACAGCCACCCTTGGAGTAATGCAATGGCCGAACGACTTCTTTGTTCTCGATCTTATTCAGGGATTGGAAGCATATGACTTAAATCTAAAGCAAGGACAGCAGCAGCAAGAAGCATTTAAGGCAGCATTTGGTCTACCATGTGTGCGCCAGACCCTTATCAACAAGTGTCGTATACTCGAAAAGGCTTGCGACTACAACAAAGCAATCTATGATGCTTATATTGCAAAGGGACGTGTGGAGGAAGCAAGATGGCCGTACTTTGAGGCTAGAGTTGAAGGAACACCGGTCTGAGGAAAGAAGCGGTTGGCGAAACTTGCAGCAGGGACAGCATCTACGTTCACTGAAGAGAAAAGGTAAGTGATTATATTATTACAATGATGCCTTATTAACATTATGCTGCTTCAAAGAATATCTATCAATGATGCTGATGAGAGCGAGGAAGAAGAACTGAAAGAACGAGCGGTGTCCGATGAAGCAGAGAGAAGGGTTGTGGCGATGGCTGAGGAAGGAGACTTGGTTCTTATTGCTGATATGCCGGCTATGGATACCGAAACGATGAGTATGTACATATTGGTTCCGTCGTAAACCATCTCTAATAGTATTGTATCCAGAATCATGTCCAGCTTGCCAGGAAAAACTGCCTGAAATTATCTCCACACGGCTTGAACACTTGCTGAAGCTCTACATATGGTATAAGAATGGACATGCCCCCAAAAAATCCCGCACAGATGAACATACACAGCTCCTTTGTGCTGTCCACCGCTTTGACACCGATGAAGCCACAAAGCTTGGATCTGAGCTGAATTGGCCAATAACTGTTGATGAAGACTGGATCCGGGACACAGTTAGCAAGCTTACAGATCACTGCTACACTTTGGTTGCACATGCGCCAGCCAACGAGCTCTTTATTGAGGCGAAGGAAGCGCTGGAAGATGGCGAAGACCTCTCTAAGCCTTCACTTGATGACTACTTTAACAGTCTTGGCTTTATCAGAAGCGCAGGATAGTATGTGTCTCATTCTTTTGTTTAATTGTACATTATATATTCACCAATATAATTCCACAGTTTTGGAGAACAGGGATTCCTTGTTATTCATGAGATGATGCAGGAACTATGTCCTCCCAATACTCCCACTCCGCAATCTATTAAACCCATGAACATGCCTCAGTTCCTTCGACTCGTCCTTGCTCCGGAGATAGCTTGCTCTCTGATCGCAGTGCGTGAACGCTGCAGACGCAGCAAAGACATGGACATTTTGAAGATGAGTTGCATGTGGGGCGCCTCCCGATTTCCTCTTGCAACTGGGACAGCGGGTGAAGCGACATTTGTCGAGTTTTCGAGGATGGAGAGCTGGATCCAGAGTAGGCGACGTCACCGATGTAACAAGGGGAAAGGTGTGATGCCTGATGAATCATCGATCATCCACATGAAGCATGAGGAGTTTGATGACGATGTACGAGCCGTAGAGGATTATCCTGTCATTACAACGCCTAATGGAGGGGAGGTTATTATTATCGATGACTGAGTGTAGGCTTCATCTTTCTATCGCTTATTATTTCTTATCATCGTAGATGCCGATTCTCTCAATACTGCATTCAATCATTCGCAAGTCATTATTGCTCAAATATTCGTCATTATATCCCAACTCCGTTATCATTGCTAAACTCTACTGCCTATTGTTACTATGAACTCTGTCCTTGAGCTGTCTCAATAAAACCTCTTGCGACATGCATATGTTACTGCATACTGCAAATGCGTAAGTACCAGTCTCTGCACCTACTACCAACGCACCACGTATGAGTGTGAATCAGTCCGTGCAGAGCAGTTCCTCTCGTGGGATGTTATATGGTGCCTGGTGCCTCTTCCACAGCTCACCCACCATGATGTCGTTGCACCGCCGAATCATTTCATCTAAAAAGAAGTTATACTGGTCCACACGCATCTCTCGAACAATGGAGATAAACCCCCCAACCCAGGCATTTGTTTGTTCTGCAACTGATGAGTTAAAACACCAGCGACCATCAGGTGTGACGAGTTCTGGCCAGAGACGCGGGTTGCAATTTTGCACACAAAATGAATCAGTCTTCTTGTGTTTACCATCATAGTGGAAGACATCAACAGGGAGGGCACACCTCTTGAAGCATGTGTCGCCCTCTGCAGCCAGCATCGCGGCGATGAGGCAGTTCATGTCCATCCACAGGACTTCAGGCAGAGACACTTTTGTAGGGAATACACCATGCCAAAATTCCTGTATATGGGTAAGTAACTGTTGACTCGATGCAAACGAAACATGACTTACACGAACACCATTGGCACCTTCTGAACCGTAGAATGTAGCACGGCCCAATATTCCACCGCACGAAGCAATGCACAGCTCCTCGTTGTGCGTTCGTTTGCATCCGAAGCGCGCCTTGACTTTACGGTTCCCCATGTCAGGTTTATCAGGGCAAGAAGCTGCAGGATCTGGGGGAGGAGCTTCGAGTGAACCATCTTTATTAATAAACACTTGTTCATCTTTGGCACCCACCCCCTCATTCTGCTGAAAAGATTCCTGAAGGGCGTCTTCGGCACAAATGGTGCTGTGTTGTATTTCAGATGTCTCCGTGACCTCCACAGGCAAAGAAGAAGTAGGCTGAGAGGTTTTATTTCGTTCTAAACGGGACTTGAGCTGAAACATCGCCTTCCCCATCTTGTTATGGTACTCTTCACATGCATGATGCTCGGGATCGCTGCATGTCTTGAAACCAGTGTCGACTGTTCGGTTGCAGGTAACCACCGCGCATATCTTCAGTTTGTACTCGTGCTGTGGACAGTAGATTGACTTATTGTTTTCAAGCGGTATCTTGCAGTCTAAAGCACCAGCACAGCATGGGTGTCCCAATGTAACGCCGTCTGTAACAACGGAGCGTATTTTGCCTGATAAGAATCGTCAGAATTGAAATATAGGCAATATCAGGACTGACAAACGTAGTTCGCCGCTTTCTGTCTTCATTATGTGGGTGCATGTCTCACATGCATGGTTCCATTCAGGTTGCCCAGTGCCCATCATACGCTGTGTCCTTGCTTCTAATGCTGGTCGTAGTCGATCGGCTTGCGTTTTCGCTTGATTGGGTACTTGGAGGATGGTCCTGCATTGTGCATTATCGAGTAGGAGGCTATAGATGAAAAATGAATCCCAAACATCATCGTAGTAGAGAGAGAGCTTTGGTTTCCATTCCATCGGAAGGAATGGCTTGATATCGTCGGGCACAAACGATATGTTATAGATGCATGCGCAGTTGGTTGCAGAGGTCCTGGCCAGCAGTATAAACGCATGTGTCAAATTATTATGATTTTGGGAATCAAGACTTACCAGGCGCAATTCATCATAGTAGCAAATACTTCACAGAGTGCCGTTTCAATAAAAAAGCGTTGTGAAGCCTGTATGAAGCGAGGGATACCCTGGTAATAGGTGCGTATACCCGTGCCAACCCGATAGTTGTAGTAGTAACGCATACTGCATCCTATTTGATTGTTAGGATTGCATCGATTATGAAAACTACATCCAACTTACTTCTACAGGCCAGCGACGTGTTGTAGCTAGGGAGCGCACCAAAGTCTTTGGTTAATGCGGTGGCCACGAATGTAATCGGCTCCATGAGCTCTGGATGCTCGTACACCTGGTGATCACCGGACCATGTTCGCTTTTCACATGCAGGGGTTGATGCATGTGCGATGTGGTGGGTAAAAATCATAGAATCCTAGTATCATCCTCAGATTAGTTCTAATCTACCTGGCCTGCAATGTAATAAGACTCACCAACTCCATAGACGTGTCCGTGTCGGAGGAATAGAGGTAGCAATGCTACTGACCTCTTCGCCAGCCATTTGTTCGTATCGTCATCTGGTTCTGCCCAGGCAAACCCCTTCAATGTCTCCCACAAAACTTTACTGAGTTCATCGGTGATATCTAACGCGTCGCGCATGAAGCAATGGATGCTGACAGGCAGTGTGCTGGGGGGATCAGTGAGCTGGGAGTGTTGGTTCCACATGAGATGTGGCTTGACGTGTCGAATAAGGTCTACGAAGGTGACGAGAATGTCAAATGGAAGCTGAGCTAGCTCAGGTGTCTCTACCAGGACTGAAAGCAGACGTCGTTGGGCCATCGACGAGGATCGGAGACAAGGCGGCAAAGGACGCAGGTGAAGGAATGTGTCATATGTGAAAATAACACGGGGATCTGGGCCGGTGCGATATGTCGTACAGGGAAGCCTTCGATACGGTCGCCATGAGGAACATTTTCCATACGTGGGCTTAAGGTGGCTCATTGTGGCGGGCGATGAGCTCAGGGCCAACATCTATCTGAAGAACAGCGAGCACGACGTTATGGGGAACGACACGGTCGAGTTTCTGAGTCGCCTGTATGAGGCAATGGTATGTATCTATTATTGTCGCCACCCACATGTACACTCATCTTACTAACGAATTAGGGTTACCAGGTCCATGCGAATGGCCGGGTTGCTCTCAGCTCATTTGTTACGTATTGAGATTTCCGCTAAGTCGGAACTGGAAAGGACAGCGGCTTCAACTTATAGCTTGCGCCCCCAATGAACTATCGTCCCAAGTATTTCGGAATTGAGTCGGAAGGCGGAATGTACTGAACCAAAGGTTTGGTCGGAACTTGAGTCGGAACTGAGGCGGAAGGCGGAAGGCAGAGAGACTGAGATCTTGCTAGACTCGCTGTGCTAAGAACAGGAGATGGAGCGAAGGAAATCAAGTATCGAGGGCGATTATCTGATTGCAGAATAAGAGACATACATAACAGGCTTTTATACAAAGAGCTGAGACAACAGGTAATGATATGGTACTAAGCAAATTCCGGGGGAAGCAGAAGTCGAATAGACAATGCGTGGGAACTAACTATTGGGAACAATGGGACTACAAGGGGGGTTCAGGGTAAGGTAGAACAATGGCAAAGAACAAGGGGTCGGGAAAACATATCTAGCAACAAACTACAAGGGTGACCGGATATGTGGTCTTGATGAACGGTGAGGTGGGTCCGGTGGGTCCGAGTAATAGAGTCAAAAGAACAAGGGAAATGTACAAGGGGCGGAATGTCGGAAATATCGGAGGGGCGGAATGTGTTGCGGAAATATCGGAGGGGCGGAAAGGTGTGGCGGAACTGAGGGTTGGAAGTCGGAAATGAACGGTTGTAACAGTATCTCCCTTCTAAGGTCGAGCCCCGCGAGACCACAGGTCGGATCACGTGACCTGTGAACAAACACGTCGGAGTTCTAAAAAATAGGCTGAGGAACAAACACGTCTTCTTTCCATTCCATCATGAGTGCTCCAGTAGATTTCTCCAAAATGTCCAGCGCCGAGATGAAACAGCATTTTGCTGATATGCTCGCGCAAAAGGAATTGGCTGAAAAACGCGAGGCTGAGGAAGCTGCGCGGAAAGAGAAGGAACGTCGGGAGAAAGAGCGGAAGGAACAGGAGAGGAAGGATCGCGAGCGCCGCGAGGAGGAGGAGCGCGTCCGTGAAGAGAAACGGAAACGGAACGCGGCATGGAAAGCTGCTGCGGACAAGGCTGCTGCAGAGAAGGCTGCTGCGGAGAAAGCTTCTGCAGAGAAGGCGGAAAGGGAACAGGTGAGTCGGGAATGTCCGGCAGAAAGGTTCTTGAAACCAACTAAAAGTTCTTCCAGAATAATGTTCAGGACGAGTCAGAGTCAGACTCGGAAAGTTCAGCGGAAAGTACACCATCTCCCGAAGGAAAAGGGAAGCAAAAGGAAATTGCTACTCCGGTGAACCTTGTGGCGGAACGGAAACATTGGGCGGATGCATTCCAGAAGGCTCGGAAGAATAAACTGAGTCAGATGTTGGAACTGCGTGAACTGGGGCCGGAGAATCCCGCGACTAAGAAGCGGAAAACTCGGGACGGCGATGAGGAGGAAAAGGCTCCTTGCGACCCATGCGAGTCTAAGGGGGGGGATTGCACGTGGTCGAGTAATCCATGGGAAACGTCGTGCGATCAGTGCCGTGACAGGAAAAGGCGCTGCGTTGTGGACGGGTGCGCTTCGAGGCTGGAGCGAAAGAAACAGAAGGTTGAGGAGTCGAATCCGAAGGCGGAAACGGGACCGAGCGGAGGGAGGGCCGAGGAATCGTTTCCGGTGACCGGAAAGTCGGGACAGGCGGTTTTGAACCGTTTTACCATGTCGTATCCACTCCTTGACATTGCCGGGTCGCTGAGGGCCATGCAGGAGCAGCAGCGCGAAATCCGGGATATCATGATCGATATGGCCGAGGTTCAGCAGCATCAGGTTCTGTCAATTCAGAACCAGATGACTGTTATGTCTACCGTACTGCAGCAGTTGACGTGGGAAATGCGGTGGCAGAACGATCTGGTCCAGGACCGAATGGATGTGCGGCTGTGGGAGCAAGGAATTGGGGCGGAAGCGGGTCCGAGCGGGGGGGCGGAAACGAGGGAAAGGGTGGAAACGGAGTTGGTGAGTGTCGAGGTAGGGAGGCGGAAAAAGAGCCGGAAGCAGAGGAGGAGGTCGAGGCGGAAACAATGCGGGAGGAGTAGGGGTCTGGGTGACTTGTAAAATTTTTCTTGAAGTGTCGGAAATTAGCATAACGGAAATTAATCGGATTTTAACAATGATTGAGAACTGTAAGAATGCAATGGGCGTCGGAAATGAGGTCGGAATTGACTAGGGCGTGGAAATGGGGCCAGGCTTATCAGGATAGACTTGTGGAAATCAGAGACGAGGTCAGAGGCGTGGTCTAGTTCCATGGCGGAAAGCCACGAGTCTCTTCGTCGTGTTTTCATAGCCTGCCCACTTGACTAGGTACTGGAGTTGGCAGCGGTATCTCTGTCAAGCTTGGAGTTGAGAATTTCCGAATCTCATATTCCGGTTCTCCGTCGATGACGACTGGCGGAGGCGGAGGTTGTTCTCGATTCGGAATTGTATTCGGAACTGCGGGTTCAAGCATGGAGACATGGAATACCGGTGTACTGCGCGCATATTGTCAGGAAGTCTGAGGGTGAAAGAACGACTGCCGGCCTTAGCGATGATCTCGTAAGGCCAAGGTATTTCTCAGAGAGCTTCTTCGAGGGGCGAGTGGTGGGAAGTTTTCGCTTTGACAAAGCTTTGTCGCCTATCTCGAATGCCGGTTGCGGAAGGCGTTTCCGATCGGCGGAAGTTTGGTATCTCTTTGGGCAGCGGAATGTTCTCTCGGAGGTGCTGGTGAAGGTCGTCAAGTTCCACAACGAAATCTCGGGCTCTTGCAGAGGCGAGGTCGCGTTCGGGTGGATGGCGAGATTCGGGTGGTAGCCCTTGTTGGCGTAAAAGGGTGAAATTCCGGTGGTAGCGGAAGGCGCTTGTTGTAGGCAAATTCCGCGAGCGGAAGAAGGTCGGACCAATTGCTATGTTGGTAGTTGCAATAGACCGGAGATACTGCTCAAGGGTCTGATTAGTACGTTCCGTTTGTCGTCTCCTTCGGGTGATAACCGGAAGTGAAGTGGAGCTTCATGTCGAGAGCCTTGCCGAGTGTGCGGAAAAAGGAGGACACAAATTCGGATCCACGGTCGGAAGTGACATGGGAAGGTATTCCGTGCTTGGAAAAGACGTGGAGCACAAGAGCTGTGCGAGCTGGGCGGAAGTTATGGTGTCGTAGGTCGGAATAAAGATGGACTGCTTTGTGAGGCGGTCAACGATCACTAGAATGGTATCATAGCCGGATGACTTAGGAAGTTTCTCAATGAAATCCATGGATATTGAATTCCACGGTTGTTCCGGGATCGGAAGTTGCTTCAGGAGGCCGTAGGGTTTGTGACGTTGAGGCTTGGCTCGCATACAGGTGGTGCATGACTTGCAGTAGTCTTGGACCATCGTGCGGAGGAGGGCCAAGTATAGGTACGTCGGATTATGTCGAGGGTCTTGTTCTGGCCTTGGTGTCCTGAGAGCGGATGATCGTGGCTTTGCTGGAGCACGCGAAGTCGTAGATCGTTGGTGTCCGGAACGTAAATCCGGGACTTGTACCGGAGAAATCCGTCGGAATCGAGGGACATCCAGGACTGGTGCGGTCATCGAGGTGGGCTGCGGAGGTGGGGTCGGAACGGAGTGCGGAACGGATGTCGGAATGGAGAGACTCGGTGTCCATAATAATTGAGGCGCGGAGTAGCGGAAACTGCAATGCTGTGGCACGCAGGGACGATGCCAGTTGCTCAGTGGAGAATACTGGGCGGAAATTGTGCGGATTAACGCTGGCATAGTCGCTACTTCCCTCTTTCGGGTAGACGTCCCAACGTCTAGTGAGCGCGTCGGGTTTTGCTCCGAGCTTTCCGGGGCGGAAACGGATCACCATGTTGAACTGTGAGAGGTATTCAGACCAGCGGACTTGACGGCGAGTCAAAATCTTAGTGGTTGCAAAATACTCAAGGTTCTTATGATCCGTTACAACGTCGATCGGATAAGTTGGACCTTCGAGGTAATGTCTCCAGATTTTGAAGGCTTCGAAAATCGCAAGTAGTTCCTTATCGTGGACGTCGTAGTTGAGTTCCGCGGCGGAAAAGTGCGGGAATGAAAGGCGATCGGATGAATTTCTCCGTCGTCGGGTGAAATGATGGAAAGAATGGCGGCTAGCGCGTAGTCAGAAGCGTCGGTTTCGAGTACAAGTTGGGCATCAGGAATCCAGAAACCGAGTATGGGAGCCGTGGTGAAGGCCGATTTGAGGGCTTCAAATGCGGAACGGCATTCCGGTGTGAAATTCCATGGGGCACCCTTCTGGTGAGACGCGTGAGCGGAACAGTAATGTCGGAAAAATTATAAATGAAACGTCGGTAAAAGTTGGCGAAGCCAAGGAAAGACTGCACATCCTTAACACGTCGGGGTTCCGGCCATTCTTGAATTGCCTTGACTTTGTCCTCTGCCATGGTAAGACCTGTTGGAGAGAGGATGTAGCCGAGGTATTCGACCGTGTCGCGATGCCATTCACATTTCTCTGCTTTTGCGTAGAGATGGTGTTTGCGTAGACGGCGGAGTACTTCGCGGACATGTCCCCGATGTTTTTCCGGTGTGTCGGAATAGATGAGGATGTCGTCAATGTAGACTAGAACGCATACGTCGAGGAGGTCGGAAAATACGTCGTTCATGAATCGCTGAAAAGCGGCGGGAGCGTTGGTTAGACCAAAAGGCATGACAGTCCACTCAAAGGCACCGTAGCGGGTGCGGAAGGTGGTTTTCCACTCGTCACCTTCCCGGATGCGGACAAGGTGATAAGCGTGCCGGAGGTCAATTTTGGTGTAGATCTTCGCCCTGCGGGGAGTGTCGAGTAAATCGGAAATGCGCGGAAGCGGATATTTGTCCTTTTTAGTGAGGGCATTGAGTCCGCGGAAATCGACGCAGAGGCGGAGAGATCCATCCTTCTTCTTGACGAAGAGGACCGGAGCGCCGTGCGGAGACAGCGAAGGGCGGATAAAGCCCATGTTGAGATGTTCATCGACGAACTCTCGGAGAGTTAGGAGTTCACTTTGCGAAAGAGAGTAGATCGGTCCAAGGGGCGGAGATGCTCCTTCTTCCAGATCTATCTTCAAGTCGTAAGGTCGATGTTCAGCAGGTTTGTCGGCTTTGGCCTTATTGAACACGTCCGGGAAGTCACGATATTCTTCCGGAACTGAGCTCATGTCGACCGGAGCGGAAGTCGAGGCGGAACGAGCCTTGACTGAAGCCGAATCGGAGAGGTGAAGCTGGAAAACGGTCGTATCATCTTGCCGTTGCAATACGCGGAAAGCGGTGGCGGAAACGAGCGCAATTCGAGGAGCTTCGAGGGGCGGAGGTGCTAAAGCGGGACCGGAGTGCGGAACTGAATCCACGAGCGGAGTTGCGGAAGAGGCCTGAGCCATCTTTGCAGAAGACGTCGGAATAGACGGAAGTTGATCCGGGGTACGGAACTGTATTTGACCCAATGCCCAGTTAATCGACGGATTATATCGGGTGAGCCAATTGTGTCCTAGTACAACGGAACAGCTAGCATCTAGCGGAGTAACGTAAAACGTAACTTCATGGTTGTCCCCAGTAGCGAAACGGATAGACAGATCCACAACTTGGGAAATTCCCGTGTTGGAAGACCCGTCGAAAAGGCGGAGCGGAATAGTCGGAATGTTACGGGTCGGAAGTTTATGTTTCAAAACAAAGTCGGAATCGAGGAAACAATGAGTCGAACCGGAGTCGACCAGTGCTGTAAACAGGGGTGCGGAAATGGTGTCGGAAGTGAGCGGAACAGAGAGAGAGTCGGAGGACGAAAGAGCGGATGCGTTGAGTTTAACCTCGTTTGTCGCACGAATGGGGTCAACACAGCCCTCAGCTCGTGCGGAGGCCGGAGGACTGCTGACTATTTTTTTGAATCCGCAGCGGGAACCGCTTCGGATTTCTCTTCCGTCTTTGCTGCGCGGCCTTTGGCCTTAGCAGCGGAGGCGGAAGCGCGAGTGCAGTCGCGAGCGACATGACCTCCTTTGCCGCAGAAGAGGCAAAGGTTGTTGTCCATGCGACGCTGGCGTTCTACAGGGGTTAGTTTTCCGTCTTTCCCAAGTTTGTCGGAAAGATCCTGGGTGCTCTTCCGGGCATTGGTGTTAGAACCAGAGGCCTGGTTGTTCCGAGGGGTGTTGTTGTTGTTCCGGTTGCCGGAGTTGGATCCGGAACTGTTGTTGTTGTTGTTTCCGGAGTTGGTGTTTCCGGAATTGGTCTTCTTCTTGTCTTTATCAGACTTCTTGTCGGAAGACTTGTCATTCTTGCTCTGGGTGGATGTTTCACGAGCAATCTCGGAGTGTCTTTCCCAGTAGCGCGAATCGA
Organism: Gautieria morchelliformis; assembly: GCA_015179125.1. Taxonomy (NCBI): domain Eukaryota; kingdom Fungi; phylum Basidiomycota; class Agaricomycetes; order Gomphales; family Gomphaceae; genus Gautieria; species Gautieria morchelliformis. The sequence continues at coordinate 10,678 of WHVA01000372.1, read as the reverse complement.
TGGATTGGGCGAGGTTGCGGAGGTCGGTAAGGGTGGCGGGTTTTCCGACGCGGGCAATTTCATCCTTGATGCGGGGTGGCAAGCCCATGTAAAACTGGCGTCGGAGTGCGGCTTCTCCCCATTGGACTCGAGGAGCGAGCTGCTGAAACGTGACGATATATTTAGCTATCTTATGAGTGTCTTTCATGCGAAGCTTATCGAGTTCGTTTTCCGCATCGGCTTCCATATCAAATGGTCCGAAGTTGCTGCGGAGTTCGGAAATGAAATTGGTGTAATCGTCGGCCCAGTCGACGAGAGCGAACGGATCCATGAGGGCGGGTTCGAAATAGTCGAGCGCCGTGCCTCGGAGATAGGAAAGGGCATAATTGACCTTTCGTTCGTCGTCGGGAAAGGCGTCGGGTCGATCACGGAAATTGAGTTGAAGCTGAACCAGAAATGGCTGGAGCTTCTTGGGGTCGGAACCGTCGAACTGATCTGGTTCGCGGACCTTTGTCTTGGGGCGTGGTGGTGCTTGGGCCGGGCGCTGGAGTTGTCCGGCTAGCATGGCGATGGCTTGTGCAAGATCCGGAACTGGCGCGGGCGGAACTGGGTTGGCGGGAATCTGAGGTGGAATTGGAGGTGGAGGACCACCGGGAGGACCGCCTGGGGGACCGCCGGGTGGGCCGCCATGAGGGCCGCCTGGTGGGCCGCCTGGAGGTGGTCCTGGTGGAGGTGGTGCTGGTGGAGCTGGGCGTCGGAATGACGCTGCTGTTTGTTCGCCGCTGCTACTCGTCGAATTCCCGTCGTAGTCGGGATTGTCGTCGGGATTAGCGTCGGGAACTTCTTCGAAACGTTGCGGAAAAGCATCGGGAAGCTCATCGTCGGCACGAGAGCTGCTGGAGGGTTCCGCGTGCCTTGGTGTTGCGGATCTAAGATTGCCAAAATAAGAGAGAGCTTCGACAGCTCCTGCTCGAGCTGAAGTAGCTGTGGTACGAGGAGGCATAGTGATAGTTATCGGGTGGGAATCAGATAATACTGTTACGTATCGAGATTTCCACTAAGTCGGAACTGGAAAGGACAGCGGCTTCAACTTATAGGTTGCGCCCCCAATGAACTATCGTCCTAGGTATTTCGGAAATGAGCCGGAAGTCGGAAAGTACTGGACCAGAGGTTTGGTCGGAACTTGAGTCGGAACTGAGGCGGAAGGCGGAAGGCGGAAGACGGAAGACGGAAGGCTGAGAGAGAGACTGAGATCTTGCTAGACTCGCTGTGCTAAGAACAGGAGATGGAGCGAAGGAAATCAAGTATCGAAGGTGATTATCTGATTGCAGAATAACAGACATACATGAGGGGGTTTTTATACAAAGCGCAGAGCAACAAGTAATGGTGTTGTACTAAGCAAATTCCGGAGGAAGCGGAAGTCGAGTACAATGTGTGGGAACTAACTAACTGGGAACAATGGGACTACAAGGGGGGTTCAGGGTAAGGTAGAACAAATGGCAAAGAACAAGGGGTCGGGAAAACATATCTGACAACGAACTACAAGGGTGACCGGATATATGGTTTTGATGAATGGCGAGGTAGATCCGGTGGGTCCGAGTAATAGAGTCGAAAGAACAAGGGAAATGTACAAGGGGCGGAATGGCGGAAATGTCGGAGGGGCGGAACGTGTGGCAGAACTATTGGAGAGGCGGAATGTATGGCGGAACTGAGGGTCGGAAGTCGGAAATGAACGGTCGTAACACTCTACCGTCTGACGACGGCGAGACTTCTCTGCCCTTTCCTTTGTCCTTGGGCAGAGAGAGATGGGGGGGCGGCGCTGACTCATTGCCCGGCGTCGTCTCCTCTTCGGCCACGCTTGACGAGACGTGGTCGCGATTTTCCTCGTCCTCTGCTGAGGGGACGAGGGCGGTGAGATCTACGATCTCTCCGTCTTCTATCGTCCTGGTCTCTTGGTCCAGGGTAGCGTCAGCTGTCGTGTCACTGGGCTGCGCCTGGGGTGTGGACCTCGAGCTCGTCGCTCGTGTCCGTCTTCGACTGCGTGGAATCATCATGCTCGCAGCTGACAGTAGAGGGTCTACTGGAGGGTCTCAACGATGTTTAGTCGTCGACGCAGCGATCTTTTTCAAGATTGCTTCGAATCCACTATCGGTTGGTCGCGTGGCGATCAACCGCAGGATAGTTCAAAAAGGTGTAAAGGATGTCGATCTTAAGACCTTGTATCACAAGGGCACAACAGAACTTGACCAATGAGTGGTATTCTGAATGCTACGTAGTAACAGGTAAGAGTAAGATGCGATGGGGGCCGCTGGCCGGTTCCCACGCATAAACTATACAGTGGGTCCCTAAGGGGCCCACTGGGATTATGTAATAACTAATGTACATGTAGATACACAGGTTATTTACAGCCGGCTAGCCAGGTAGAAATACACGATTCGCTCACGGAGCCGGCCCCGCAATTGGTCACAAAGAGGGCTAGTAGTACCTCGGAGGCTGGCATGCGGTCTCTCTCAGGTAAGGCAATTGAGTCACAATACTGGTTGAATCTTAAGATGCCGGCACCCCAACCTTGGCGGGTGCCCTTGACCATGCTGCTGGAACAAATCTCGCGCATTCGCGCGATGTGCTCAGGGGGGAAGGATGAATGGGATATTAGATTTGGTTCTATAGAATAAGGAGTGCGCCATGATGTGGCGCGGTCTGCAGCAAGAACATGGGAACGAAACGGGGATGGGGCAAGAAAATTGTTGGGGTCGCGTGACATTCGCGGTTTACGTTGTCGAGCAGGTTGCGGTAGGGAGGTGTTGTCGGCCACCTCTCCTCCTGCTTGCAATGGGCTGGCACAGCGCGCAGCCGATATTTCCCGTCGTCTAAGCATGCACAAGGAAGGGTGTGAGCTCCGTGGGGAGCGTGAAAGGGATGCCGAGGCGCGTGTCGGGTGGGCCCATCTCACCGCGAGAGACGAGATCCGCCCTGTTCTCCGCGGATGGTACATACTTTGTGTCAAGCGTGACGTTCGAGGGTGTGAGTAGGATGGATGTGCGACGGATGGATGCATTGCATTGTGGGTTGCGTGAGCGACCCCTTGCCAGGGCGAAGATAACACCCGTGTTGTCGCTGTTCACGCATACGTGTGAGTCCGTGATGCCTAGGGCGTGGATCCAGAGGGCGGCGAGCTCTACGGCCACCGTCTCTGCCCAGCCGATGTCCCGTCCTTCTCTGTCCCAGCCTGGTTTGAGGCGCCAGGCCGCCCAACCATCTCCGACCGTTAGGCCGACCCCCCATGATGTTGAAGCGTTGACCCAGAGGTCGATGTCCTTGGTGGAGCGTGGTAGTAGGGATCGGGAGAGGTTGGGGACCCGGAGTGTCTCCTTCCACCACTCAAGGTCAAGGCGGACGTGCCTGTTGATGAAGCGCCAGGAAAATCTATTGGCAGTGAACTTCGGGATGGTACTCGCGAGCGCTGGTAGGAAAGAGCGGCCCGTCGTATGGACGAACATGACGTGTTGCAGTGTCCCGAGGAGCTTCATGGTTGGTAGGAGCTGGGCTCTGTGGCATGAAGAGTACGAGATGACGCGGCCGAGGTATTTGATGCGCTTATGTTCAGGGATCGCGACTGTGCGGTCTGCTAGGTCCCACGTGAAGCCGATGTACTCCGTCGTGAATGTGAAGTCATGGCCCTTGGTCCCTATCGGGTGCCAAGGAACTCCCAGAGGGTCTGTTGCCTCCATGATTGTTGTCAGGTCGACGTCATAGGAGAAGGCGTCTTGGGCACGTGTGTGTGGGATCAGGGCTGAGAGATCTGCGTGTGTGGGAGCGTCAGATGGCTCGCGCATGGCTAGGAAATCATCGACCCAACGGAAAACTGTTTTTAAACCGTGGCCACCTAGGATGTCCACGATGGCTTCGGCGATCGTTCCCTGTATGCCGCCGGCTGTGGCTAGCCCGAACGGGAGGACATGGTCAACGTAGATGCCGTCGCGCCATGAGACGGCGGTGTAACGCTTGTGCGGGCAGGACGGGGCAAGTCCGGTAGGCCTTTTGCAGGTCTAGGCAGGCTGCCTGAGTGCCGGGTGGTGCTGTGGCGAGCTGTGGGGATGATCGCGCGTCAGCATGGTGTGTGACGGTACGGTGTGTGAAATGGGTGTGTGTGTGGGGTGTTTGGTTGGGATGTGGCGCCGATCGCGTGCGCATGTGTGCGCGTCATGTGATGTGGAGGTGTGAACTCGTTGTTGTGGATGCGGTTCATGGTGTTGCGTGACGCGGACGCGGTGGGTGATGTGGGGTCGGGATGTGATGTGGAGTGAAGATGTGTGGTACTTACGTATTGGGCTACGAGCCACGCTGAGCCCCACCGCGTTGGGAAATCGTTTGAGTCAAGCATGTCGTTGACTGATGTGCCGTGCGAGTCTCTTTTGGATGCATTTCTGATAAGTCTCCATTTGTTGGAGCCGGGTTCTTTTTCAACGAGGCCTAGAGGCGATGTTCGGAAGTGGCCGCCGAAGATGGTATGGGCTTCCTCGACCGTGAACGGGCCGGTGATACGACCAGCGGCGATTTCCTCTTGTAGATGTTCGTCTATTAGGTTGGGTTGGTCTAGAGCTGATTTCATGTTCGGGGGAATGAATGTCTCAGTAAGGTTGGGTGGTGTGCCGATCGGTGAACCCTGGGTGATATCTAGTACAATGTTAGGATATACAGTCGAGAGATTGAAGCGTTCTAGTGAATGACGGAATGCGGTGGCTATGTACGGCGTGACGATCCTGGATTGTTCAAACTCTAGGGCAGCGGACTGCCCCATGGGAACCTGCGAGGCAGAGGGTGCAGCGGTGGGGGGGGTGTCCATCGGTGGTGGCAGTGCAGGCACCGGTGAGGTTGAATTTAAAGCAGACGGCGGCAGAGTCCGTGGTATAGAAGAGCTTCTTGTCTCTAGCCACGACGTTGGTTTTGCGGTCGGCATGTCCGTGTATGGTAGCTGAGGTGCATTGAATGGAGATATGAGCGTCGGGGAGGCCACATTTGAGGCAGAGCTTCGGCCTCATCTCATGCTCTGCCTTTGCCTGAAAGGGCGCGTGGCTCTGTCCGCCGCTGTGACGTGAAGGGCCGGCGTCGCTCGGGCCAGGGGGGCCGTAAGGTTGGAATCTGTAGTTGTTTCTGTTGGGTTGTGAGCGTGGGTGTACCACGAGTTCAGAGCGGACTGAGGCTCTTATCAAGTCTGCGATCTTCTCCTCGTTCACCTCCCTGTCCGCCAGTAGCCACGCGTCCGAGTACTCGGTGCTGTGTGTGTCCGGTGAGAACGGTTTGTCGAAAAGTTGCTGGCACATCTTGATGTCCATATATAAGAAGGTCTTGAAGGCTGATTTCATTCGGGGATCGGTGCTGCAACGGTTGAAATGATCTGCCCAGGCCAGCGGGAGTTTGGAGCCTGGCGCCATGCAAAGTTTGAGACATCTGATAAAATTGTGATAAGCCTCGCTGAATAAGGCAAAGTCTAGCTGCTTCTCGTCGATGAAGTTGGACGGGTCGATCAGGCGTATTGACTTCGTCATTGATTTGGTTGTCTTTAGGTCGAGTTCAAGCCTAATCCGGTCCATACTCTCTCTGAGGAAGAACGATAGTGGGATATATGCACGGGCTTTGACCATGGCGATGAGTTGGGTGGGAATAGTGTGGTTGTTCGGTTGTTGGGTGTTCGTGTCTGCATCTGCGTCACTGAAGGCGTATGTGGGCGCGGAGTTGTTAGGGACCGGTGGCACCTCTGCTGGCGGTGCGGTCGTTGCTGGGTTGACTGTAGGCGGTAGGTTGGTGATGGTGGGTTGGATGGGGTTATTGGCTTGGGCGGCGGTAGTGGGGATAGTCGGTGTGGGGCCAGTTTGTGTGGGGCCATGCGTGGGTTGCAGGTACATTGCGGTGAAGTCGGCCCTGGTTAGGATGTCTTCGTCTTCGGAGACGTTGGACTCGTTGCTGGCCCTGCGTCCGGCCCTGACCGTGTTCCTGGCTGCGATGAGACCGTTGATCTGGTCTAAGACCTCGTTCGGTGTCAGCCTTCTGGTGCGTTGACCGGCACGGCGTGAAGAGGTTGGTCTCCTGGTGGACGGCCTGAGAGGTGGCGCCATGGTCGTGGGGCTCGGGTTTGGTACTGGAGGGGCCGTGGACCCGGTAGTGGTGTTAAAGTGGGTGCCGGGGTTAAGGGGCCTCGGCGTGGAAGATGACGTCGGTGTTGACCTAGACGGTGTGGATGGCTCAGGATGTCCCGTAGAACCGCTGGGGTACGATGCGGGAGCCATAAGAGAAAACTTCCGCCTGCGTCCTACCAGAGGGGGTAGATGGAGGCGAAAGGAAAGGAGTGTCCGCACGAGAATGACAGTTCTGCTATTTATGGAAGGGGGCTTACTTCAGCTACCTTAATCAGCCCGGTTGTAGCGCTTAACTCGCCGCGCTCGTCCAGAAAGACCCTGCCGCCGGAAGTTTGTCCACGGACGGGTCCGTGGACACACCCATGGACCCACTAACCCTATGACGCCCTCAAATTACCATAGCACCCGCTGGGAGGCATGGTCGCCCACAGCACCCACAATGATTATGTGATGTTATATTTCCTAATATAGTATAACTAATAGTACTTAGCAGAAAAAATGAGTGGCGTTAGCGGGCATAAGTATGCAGGTTGACGCTGCTGTTATACCTTGTGTCCTGGAAAAGGACACACGGGTGTTGTCTTGCAAGTGATCCACCGTGCCAAATCACAGCAAGATTGTACTGCGTTCGATACGCGTGCGGCGTCCACGGCCGAGTCTCTGTTGTCAAGACCTCAACAAGTAGAAACTTTAGGAAAGCTTATCAAAAGGTTTGGTGTTAATGTTCTCTCAGAGCATCATGGTAATACTGATATCATAACACTCCACAGTGCCAGGGCTGTGGGCCATGTGGCACCCCATTCTTTCATTCATCATCGCTGTCCTGGAAAAGGACACACGGTTGTCTGCAAGTTTGAAGTGATCCACTGCGCCGAATCACAGCAAGATTGTACTGCGTTCGATACGCGTGCACGGCCGAGTACGATATTCCCTCTATTGTCAAGACCCCAACGAGTAGAAACTTTAGGAACTCTTATCAACAGGTTTGGTGTTAATTTCCTCTCAGAGAATTACGGTAATACTGGTATCATAGCGCTCCACAGTACCAGGGCTGCGGCACCGGACAAGCGTTGCAACAAACACGAAAACAGAAAAGCAGACTGGGTAGGCTACGGCCAAATTACATCATCCCGAGCACATAGTGCATGCTTCCTTATTTTCCAACGAGAACATCAACTTTGCCTCCTAGAGCTCGCGATCCGCTGCCTCTCCAGCGCCCCAGCAAAGTCTGGGTCTTCAGATGCCGCCTTGGCCGTTCTCGGGTCGAGCGAAACAAGCTCAGCATCTGAAGGTGTGGTGGGAGTCGGGGATGGTGACGGCGACTCGGACTATGTCCCGCGCAGCTTGACACGGTGGGTATGACAGGTTCGGCTTTGACGATCGCTGTGCCATTGACTTTGGGTGTCGAGGGCTCGGCCTTCGCTTTGGATGTTGGCGAGGGAGAGGGAGAGGGCGACGGTGTCGGCATCACTGCTGGTGTCTTTTTCTTCAAGAAGCTTTGATCAATTGTGGACTGGATGGTTTGAGCGGCCGGACGAGTTCGCAGGAGACTAGCGGCGGGTATTGTTAGATAACACGTTGAATCTATAAGCAAGCACTTACTACATGCCGGCCTTCAGAGCCTTCTTCCACCCATAGAAGTGCATACCTGTCTGAACATTGATCATCAGCATCATCTTCTCACCAGAACAAGACAGGTACCCACCAGCTGACCCATGATCGGGTTTGCCAGGTGCACATTCAAGCTCTGGCTTTGACAGATGTATGCCGCACGGTCAGCAGCGAGGTCTACCACCTTCTTTTGACTTAACTCCCACACGGTCTTGTAGATGGCCTTCACGTCATCTGGGATAGTAGGGATACTCTGGATCGACCTACCCAAGTGCTCGTGAGCGAGGGCGCCAGGAACAACAGGGCGCTACTCACCGTTCGCGGCAATGATTTGGTTCTTCATGTCATCATCCCAGAGCTGAGCTCAACAAGTTCCTTGAGTAACCAAGGGCACACAATCTGGAACTCCCCAACAAGAATACGACATGTATAGATGTTGCTGAAGGTTTGTGTTCATCAGCATAGTACATTCAATGACGCATGCAAGAAACAGCACACCTTGCGTAGGGTTCGAAGCACTCATTGAAGCCCAAGATTTGACTTGTCGATGTAGTGGGCATTGGAGCGCAAAGCAGTGGGTCCTCATCCCCACACGCTTAACCCTCCCCTTAAGCCCGTCCCATTCCCAAAAGGTCCGTCGGGGTGACGTCCCACAAGTCAAATTGAAGCCGGCCTTAGCTGGCTGGGCTGCCTTCCCATGACTCGTAAGGGCCGTGCGTTTGAGCCATGTCCACGCTGGCCAAACTGCTGCGTGGTAAATGGTTTCAAATATCTGTATGTTGAGTTCTTTAGCAGCAGTAGAGTCAAATGGCATGCGCAATGCCATGAATGTGTCAGCCGGGCCTTGAACGCCAATTCCAATGGGACGGTGACGCATGGTAGAGCGACGTGAGTATTGGGGTGAATTTGGAGCCATGGAGGAAAAAGAGTGAATATACTAGAGGAGAGTGCAGAAGGGTGACGTTGCCGCCACTACGTCGCAGCGTGAGGCCGTCGTCGTCATGAGCGTCGTTGACAATGGTTCCATGTATTACTAATATTAGGGTTAGGTGGTCCACGGACGTGTCCATGGACATTCTTCTTGCGGCCGGGTTGCTCTCCGCTCGTCGCAGCTTCAACTTTCCATTTTATTTGCCTGCGTTGCTTCGGCGCCTCTGAGTGCTGCTCGACTAGTCCTACGGTTGTCATCGCACACAACACACTCCGAGTCTTTATGTGCCTCTCCATTCCCACAACTCTTGCTCAGCGTGTTGACGACAAGGATTCTACTCGACACCGTGTGTGGCAGCCCCGCCGCTGGGCCTCTTCACGCTCCTCGACCCGCCCCTCACGGCGCCCGTGTCTGCGATCCGTGTCGTGCTGCTCGAGAGGCAGACTTATGCCTTAGCGTTCGGGGTCCAGAACAGGATAGGACAGAACGTGAAGACCCTCCTCGCGCAGGTCTCCTCCTTCGCGGGTCATATACGTCAAGTGCGTCATGCTCGCCTGCTTATCCGCGAGCGCTGCGTATTAGTATTAACGAACGGCGCGCGCGTGGGTACGGCCCACACTCGCTCGCGCACTTGCGCCGTGCGTGCACGTCTCAGTGCATTGTGCTCTCTATCGAATTCCTCCTGAGCGCGCCAGGCTGCTTCCCAGTCCGCTTCTTCCCCGCCTTCTTTGTGATGCAACGGACTCTTTGACTTAGCTTTGCCGTGACCAAGGTGACCGTTGGATCTGGAAGAAATATGCCGTTAGATATTGTTGGGAACGTTGTTCGAGGATGATGTCCCAAGCTTCAACGCCTGCCGATGGTTGGAAGGTCCAGCAACAGGGGAGGAGGATCTACGCGAGCCTCCACTTTCTCCCCAATGAATTCTCTGCGTGGGATTGTCTGACAGCGATGCGTCTTCAAGCTGCACAACTCGTTCCAGTAGAGCCGAGTTTTCATTGGTAAGTCCTTTATTTTTTCCCTCCAGATCCGGTAGACGGGATTTGAGCTCAAGGATATCCATATTGGCATCCTACATAGATCTCACGTCGTCCACATCAAAACTGTAGCTGTTGCTTGTAAGGAAAACGTGGCTAGAGTATTGATTAAGAGGCTGGACCTCCCATTGCAAGCCTCCCGACAGAAGACTTGGGTCTTTTTGGAGAAGCCCGGTAATATAATTGGTTCTGTTTGCCAGAGTGGGAAAGAGTCGAGGATGAGAATCGAAAATTGCAAAGACGCTGGAGCGGCGACGTGTGTGTGAAACATGGAAAAGTGTGAAAATTTCAGAGGGATGCGTGATGACTACAGCAGCAGACCTGGGTTTCTCTCGGCTTGTTTTCTCGAGACGTCCGACTAAGATGTCGATCGCTATTATCGGATTCTACGTCTTGACAGAATTATGAAGAACATGCTTCAACAGGGCTGTGAAATTGCTAGATTCTGCCCTCTGGTACTTGAAAACCCATGCACCGTTGACTTATGATCAATATCTTTAGGTGAGGGAGATATACATCCACCCTCATGTCATGATGTGTTTATTTCCTATACCCAATGGCTCTGTCCTCCCCTTCATCACTCCACCTCTATGTTCACCCCGATCGCCCCTCGCCGAGTTCTCTGAATGATCTTGGCTACTCGCGTCACTCACCATGGCCACGACATCAAAGCACGATCGACGTCCTTTGACTGGCTTGATGGTTCATCACTGGCCCTCTTACCTCCTCGGCTCAACCCCTTTGGATGTTCCTATGGCCGGATTGTCACGGCCCGTGTATTTCTTGCACCCAGCTATCCCTGTTTTCCCTTTCACCACTCCTCCATTGCATTCGCCCTGCCATCCAACCACACCTCATCGATGATCGCTGCATTCATCCTTCGCCACATTCACCGCTCACATCATTCGCCAGCAGGCATGCCATCAAACATGATCGACATCCTTTACCCGGCGTGATGGTTCATCACTGGCCCCATCATCTTC